>JAFJYH010000256.1:0-68049 GCA_017365405.1 Cadophora malorum | reverse complement strand
CCCCCACTCTTTCAAGTCTGAGTATAAATGTTTTCTTATCTAGTAATGTTATAAAAAGCCTTGCTCTATGTGTTAATCATCTGATGGATGTCTAAGTCGAAAGGTACAGCAACTAGAAATACCAGAGGCTTCGGCCAGCCAGAAGCCAAGTCATTCTTCGAGGGCTCGGCGTGACATCCTCAATTTTTCATGCTATTTGTCTCAGGGTTGCCACTGCCTTTTCTTTAAATTGGTACTTTGCACGATCTTTTATGTCTCCGTACGCCTTCTACTTGGGCAAAGTTGCGTCTACACTTTGGACAAGTGTATGGAGTAGAGCAAACTGTATTGATGTGGACGATAAGAGCCCGCGGAGTGGAAACTTGAAGCCCGCATGTTCGACAAATGGTTGGCTTCAGTCGCTTCCTTCCATCTAAACTTGACTGGGTTTCTTGCGATGTCCTGTCGCCCATCTTAGTGTCTTGGGCCGCTACTGGGGGAGCCTGTGATGTCTTCAATATTCCTGTTGCCGGCTCGAAGGTCGTTAAATCCAATGATGAGCGCTTTCTCTTGCCAATTGGATGAATGGTCGCACTATTGATCAGACTATTCTTTGATTCAGCGTCACTGGACCGGCCAGCTGGAGCAGACGACGGTAGGCGGGTGCGTTTTGCTGGGAGCCTTTTCGGCTCTGGACCAGGAAAATCGAATGCCATCGACATTTCATCTTCTGAAGATCCCCAATTTATATCCCACCATTTAATCTGATCAATGTCTGAAAATCCTGGGCGGCTATTAGGAGGATAGGCCTGAGTCTGCCGGGCCGACCTGACTTGGATGCTTGAAGACAGTGTTGGAGCCAGCGTTGGTGCCTGCGGCTCAGGATTCAGCACGACCTCCATCCAACTGACCTGTTGGCCGCCACTGATCCAAAGGTCGCCGTTGCTGTCACGTATACTCATATTTGTGCGAGGATTCAATCTCTTCAGCTATGACCTGAATTTTTCAGGACCTTGGAAAAGTACAAGTCTTATATGGTGAACAATAGAGTCTATTCATGTTCACCGCAGAGGGATTGTTTCTTTTCCACGGCTTTGTGTAGTTGAATCACGAAGTTGTTTCCTTTCGAACAAGTGGGTAGGTACAAAGAGCACATTCTCGAACGAAGGGCAGGGCCCAGTTAACAATGAGTAACGTCTGCATACGCCGAGAGGTATTTGCAGCGTGCAATGATGAGCCCTCCCGTTTTACTCATCAAAATTGTCCTACTTCTGTCTACGATACGAAGAATCTTTTCGGACCCTGGTTTCACAAGCCTGAATTAGCCATTCTGGGAGTCAACGAAACATCTCAAATTTCCAATTACACTCTGCCAAATCGCAATTTAGGTGCCTATCAATACTATGCTCCCATCAAGTGTACCAGGGTATCCGAGTGACTCTCACATACGCCTTGACAACCCGGGTTCATGACCTGATGTCACACTGATCTCCAAGCAGTCCATAGAGTTTCCTGATCTTCCCACCCTCAACAAGAATATGATCCGTTCCCTCAAGCGCCACCTTTCCTCCTTTCGGTCCAAAAGTCCACGCAACAAAAACCAGATCCTGCATCAGCTTCACTGGCCCCACAGTCTTGAACTCCCAACCAATGTTCTCATCTAGTATTTGTTGGACGCGTTTGTGGATGGCATCGTGCCCTTGGATGATCACGCCATAAGGCTCGTAGACACTTCCATCTTCGTGGTACAGATCCTTGATGGCTGCCCGGCGTGCAACAGCGTCGTAATTGCCGAATATGTTGAAGAGGTTGCCTTCGGCGAGTTCCACAGCTCGCTTTTCAGATATTTGTTGTGACATTTCGATTGGATATGGGCTGGTGTAGGTTTGTAGTAGTGTAAGAGAAGTGATTTGTTTTTCTGTGACCGAGGGAAGTTGGGTTGCGAGGAGGAGCTGTAGCTGTATTTATACAGTTCATTGACACTCCAATGACGCTACATATAGATGAACAAGCTGAAGCGCGAGACGTATCATGCTTACAAAATCACGAACCTCTCTGAAGACTAGTATCAGTAGCTTTCTATTTTCGGCCGGGTTTATGATGGGATGTTTGTCAGCCTCAGAGCCCAAAGTGTATCGCCTTCGACCTTCGCTGCTCTGAAGTCCCAGGTTCATTTATTCTCTTCCTCCCAAATCCATATACGAATTGATCATGAGAGCATGCCTTGAGAAAGACAATAGGGATTAGCGAAGGATCATGATTGAATGAAAAATCAAGCAGAAGTCGTACACTGCATGTTCTACATTCCCAGAAACTGCGGAGATAAAGACGGGGAAGGGTGCCTAGGTATCTTGGCGATGCCGTGGCGTTCTCGGCTCACTGTGGGATTACGGCCAGCTGTGGGATGGAACTCTCTCTGTGAGGCTAGTCTGATTACTGCTCTTGGCCGTTTCTACGTCACGACATCATTGCCTCGATGCTCACACGAATTAGGTGCATCTCTCTCCTTGGCTGAAAATATTATCGGCTCTCGACTCAGTAGCTTCGCGCTCTCATGTATATGTGGCTATAGAGAGAGGCAGGCGTGCATCTAAGCATGTTCGCCTGATTTGGCTGGTCGCAAGCCCAGTTATTTCTGACATCCTCCCACAGCGTACCGAGCGATCCGATATCCGTCATCCTCTCCGAATCACTGCCTCTTGCCATTTGCAATATTCGAGACTGCGCTGTAAGTCGTATGTCGCCTAGTTGATGATGTCTGCATGGGTCTTTCATTAATCTAACATCGCACTGCTGTACCTCTAGTTCTCCTCTCCTCTGAACGATGACCTCGTAGAGAATTTTCACGAACCCAACTGACAAGGACGAGCGTGAAGTCTAGGATGGATTCTCAACGACATGTTTGCAGCCATGTCGGGTGTGAAAAATCTTTCGCGCGCAAAGAGCATTTATCGCGACATGAGAAAAGCCACAATGTCGCCAATTTCTTTCAATGTCAAGTTTGTAAGCGACGATTCAATCGAAAGTATTACCTCCGATCTTTCCATTCTACCCCCGATACCATACATATTACAGGCGAGACAGGGTCGCGTTCTTTACTGTAGGACTTGGAATAAAAAAAACGACAGGAGATGTGAAGTCCAATTAGCATCGATCCAGATATTGAGTGCTCTTCGTTATCAGCTTTTCTATCCTGGAAATTTGATCATGATGGGTGTTTTCGATTGTCTATTCCTTCGGCATTTCAAGCTTGCATGTAGACTGATCGTTATACGTGTCTCAAAGAGATGATGCTAATATCTGAAATAGTGATAGCCTTTTACGCCATGGAGCCAAACATAATGCCGCGAAAGAACAGAACCCTTCTGGGAGAAGCAAGCGTGCCTGTATTGCCTGTCACGCGAGAAAGCTGAAGTGCGATGGCAATGAAATATGCTCAAGGTGTGCTAAGGGGGGAATCGAATGCATCTATAAACATGATGACGAATTTCAGAGCGATGAGACTTCCAGTTTGGATATGTATATGGATATGCCAGTATCCCATTCCGCGGAGCATGTAATCACCGCATCCCTGGCACGACTACCACATATTGGCACATCTTCGAATACCACTGCCAGTGCATGCCCATCAAACGAAGAAGCTGAGTGAGTCTAACGTTGTGGATGTGCTTACCCCTCCATGCCTTGTGCAGAGTCTGTGATTTCCAAATCCTCAACGCAAAAATATCAGGAATCTAGGTCGTGTCGATAGGACTCGTGCTGATACTGCCATCTAGGATAGGACCTCTGGCAGGAAGGACGTCTGCGCTGCTTGATTTGACAACAATCCAGATTCGACCTGACCCTCCAGCGACAACTGTCCTTGAAGTCCCGGCTGTAAATTGCCATAACAAGTCACAGCATGATACTGAGGTCTACCTGAGGATCTACTATGATCAATTCCATCACCGCTGGCCGATCATACATCGTCCTTCCCACGAAGAAGAACAAATTGAGACTGACATGAGCGAGCTTGCCATGAGAATGATTGGCGCCTGGTTTCTTGGTACGAGCGAAGCTGTTCAATTTGCTATCAACACACATGGTGTCTTAGTTGACGAGATCATGTCTCGGCTGGTACGAACAACCCGATAGTGTTGATTATTGGATGCGGATGGCTAACGAGGTATAATCAGTGTCAAGTTACGTCACAAGACAGAGTCCAACAAACGTTGCCTATATCAGTATGCAACGCAGCAGTACTAAACATAATATTTGCATTGTATCACGGAGTCAGTAAATAGCCAATTCAACATGCTGATAAGAGGCTCATAAAATCTTAGCATGAACGGCAGTTATCCCGATCGGTCATCCTTTGGAATATCTTACTGGTTACCCTTCGAGAAACTGGATTCTTCCGGCACGAGACCGCATGGCCAGACGAGAGGACAGGCTATTTCTTACCAATGCGTGCAACCAAGCTTGGAGAAAGACAGAGGTAACCTTTCGACTCGCGTCTCGTTTTCTTCCTAACGTCGGGCTAGGCTCGCATACACCATGTTCAAGCTAGATGCATACATGAGCATCATTCGAAACAAACCCGTGTCAGTGCTGCCAGAAGAACTTCACTTTACGCTGCCGTGTACACTATCTTTATGGAATTTGATGAGACTTGATCTTTGGGAGGAGCGCCAGATTGAGGAACCCCCGTCTCGAGCCTCAATGTCAATGTCTAGCCTGATCGCGGACAGTACCATGGACACTACTTCGACAACAGAACAACCGATGCTCATCGAGGATATCCATCTATGCTTGTGTGCCATGCAATCAGACGTTTGGAAGTGTTTCAGAAGTATAATTCCTGGTGCAGATTGCGAAATCGACAGCGTCTTCCGTAATGAGAGGTTAAGAGAGCGCTTGGAACGATCCAAATGGAGACTGGACCAGTTCTCAATTATGGTTGCCTCGCGCTCCAGTCTCGAATCGAGCCAGGAGTGGTATCTGCAACTGCCTTTCCGACAATATTATGGCTTCGAAGACCAGTCCCTCCCAGGCTGGCATGATGCTGTCTTGGCTCGAGTCACGAGCTTGCATTTCGATGCTGACATGCTTTACCTTCTCCTGAGCCTGTATCTATCAGTCGACATTCGAAATCTCGCCCAGCTCGCCAGAGACCAACGGCTAAGCACCGTTGAAGAGCTCTCTGAAGCCCATCGCCTTGCCAGACAGCAACGACAGGTTTCGATGAAAGGCTGGACTTCGACGCCCGCAGCTAGGTCGGCGCTATGCCAAGCAGTCGATGTCCTCGATCATCACAAGTTCAAAAGTAGCTCTACAACATCAACAAATATCCGAGCCTCGGATCCCATCTGCTACGTCGCATTATGCGTCAGCGCGCTCGTAGTCTGGGGATTCTGCAAATATAGCGACCTCGGCTGCGAAAGCTGTGTTCCATGGGCTATGCCAGTCGCTGAGTTGACAAAATGGAGTACTCCGGCTGGGGAGAAGTTTGCAGAGGAGAGGCAGGCTTGGATCAAGATGGGCGAAGAAAGTACAGTGGTGAGGTCACAAATTCAAGGTGTAACACTGTGCGGTTGCAACATAGAGGTTGTGATCGCGCTTTTCCAAGCCCTCACACCTGACGAATGGGCTCTGGCCGACACTATCGCACCTTGGATCTTCAAGAGATCAGAATGATAGTTGTTTATAAGGAGTATTTTCACTCTATGAGATATTCTGCAACCGTGTAACGATCAGGCGACTAAGAGGTAACATACGCAGCAGACTTCCTCATTCCCTTGTAGCCTTCCAGAAAACCACTCGATGTTCTTGGCAACCCAGCTCAGACCCTGGAGATTTGAGACCAATCTTGCTTCTTGAAAAAGTCTACCACACTCTTCAGCTCTGGTGGGGAGTTCAACTAGGAAGATTAGTAAAAGCCAGAAGAATGACATTGCTAACAAACTTACACCACTAGGATGGAGAATCGTAGGATCATCTCGGCCCTCATATCCGAATTCATTGCAGTAAGCCCAGTTGTCCTCCATTTCAATCGCAAGCTCAGGCGGAACCGGAATCCTAGACTGGCCTTTTGGCAGCAGCACATACTCTGATTTCTTGCCAGTGGCTTGGGTAAATGCCTCGGTGATTTCGCGAATACTGATCCATTCCCTGTAGCCAATCACATTCTTACCTGCGCTTTCTAACAGGAGCGCTTTCACGATCGGGCCAGTATCCTCATCTGCGGCGATGAAAGGAAGCTTGACGTCCAGATCCAGATTTCCAACAAATTGAGCTGTATCCTGCTCTGTCTGGAAACAATCAGCAATGATTTGGGGAGGCCGATACAGCCAATGAAGAACTCACCATTTGGGGCTGGAAGAATGGATTCGACACAAAGTTGCTCAAAAAGAAGCCCGCCTGAAAGATGCTCGTTTTCTTCCATAGCTCAGGATAGCTTTCCGTCACGTACTCAGCCGCCTTAGCCTTCGAGTCAAAATGGTAGACGTTTGTGTACTTTCCGTGAGACCACCTGGTCGCATTTGGGAGGGACGACAAGACGAAGCGCTCCAAGGTAGGGACCTTGGCAGCAGCATCGATGACTCGCTTCAGCTGCTCGGTCTCATGGTTGGCAGCCCAGACATTGAGGGGTTGGTCTTTGGTAGCCTTGCTCTGGTTGGCAGGATCACCATACAAACCCCAAAAGTCACTGACAGCGAAGATAGCGTGAGCATCCTTGAAGGCCAACGACAGTGTGTCTGACGCATCCATGTTGGCCTGGACAACCTCTGCGCCACGGGAAGCTAGAGCTTTGGCTTTGGTACTGCTGGTGTTCCTCGTCACTGCACGAACACGCCATTGCGAATCCTGAAGAAAACTCTCCACTACCGAGCCTCCCTGGTTGCCGGTGGCTCCGAGGATGACAATGAGCTTTTGGGCGTCCATGATGAGATGAGAGCTGGTGGAGGATGCTGTCCTTTTGCGTTGAAGAATAGCTGGTTTGATTGGGTTGTGATAAACGTAGTAACTTTGATTCGTGTATTGCTACAAGGGCTGCACATGCGGTCTGCTACCCATTTTATAGTTAGCATTCCCAGTTCAACATTTTTAGATGCTGAACAATCATCCTCGCCGAGGCCCCGGCAGAGGCAAAACTTATTGAACTTAATTGGTAATGAAGTTCAGCATTTGAGCGAAAAGCCTGAGACTGGTTAGAATAATCACACGATTCTTTGCTCGTGTAATGGGTCCTCTGAGTCCAAAAAAAACCTTTCGAGCGGACTTGTTTTGGTGATGATACAATCGGCTCGCTCGGTTGACTGTGGGAGGTGGGTCCTGTTACTGTTTTGGTAAATTTCGTCAGTTCCCTACTGCCCAGGTGGGGCCTGGAAGATCCCCTAGCTCTGTGAAAATCTAGTACCCTTCGATTCAAACGTCTTTTCTATAGACCCGTGTCGGACAACCTGAACGCCGAAGACGGGAATCTTTGATCAAAGAATATGTGTGATGCATATTCGACGGCCAGGTTGCCAAGATGGGCGGACTTTACATCATAGACTGTCTCTATTTTCGGAGATAGTATTCTCATTGAGAATGTGAAGTTCTTCCAGCACCGTCAAGTGCATTTCAAATTTGTATGTGCCGGTATACATAGATGAGGCAAGCATCTTGTGACATTGCCTTTCTTGACAGCAGATCTGAGCATTCGGACGGCATCGAACTCTAACTTAGTGGCTTGTTCACTGCTCCTCTCGTGATATCTTTTTCCAGGATCCTCGACCTGCTTGTAAGGGCAGTAGCATCAGTGCTGATGATAGATATGCAGACCAAGAAAGCTGATTCTTACTGCACGCAATTATCATGTGTTTGCAGGGTAGCTGTACAGAGCGGGGCCAGAAAGCCGACGATGTTGAAGTGAAGTTGATCTGCACGTGGCGCGGCTCTGCCAACTGCCAGATACGTATTGAATCTTTCGAGCGTTCCAAGTGTTATTTTTGCCTAATTTTCTGAATGCTCTGTTTGTACAGGTTCTCATCCATCTTGTGGACATCAGCCTCGAGCGTAAACAAATACGCGAGATCGATGGGGGCCTGATCTCGCTAAACTTTAGTGGACTCTTACCATGCGGACATGCCTACCTAGTGCCAGGAGACGCTGTAATCTAGGCGAGGAGTCACTGGAATAGTGGGAATAAAGCTACTCTTCGCAATGAAGACACAGCAAGCTTATGGTCTAGACATTCTCGGTAGAACTGACCATGTGACCTCATTCTCCGTATCAGGAGGCAATTTGATAGTTTATTTCCGTTTATAATTAATTTAATGCACTGTTCTGTGGATTATTTTAGACTGAGTTGGGTTCTTGGGGACCAAAAAAGGACAACGTTCAGGGGAGTACTAGTCCATATCGACACGGAGTTCGGTGCATCAATCAAACACCTACGGGTGAACGATTGTTTTCCGGGGAAACGGACGCTCTGGCAAATTAGCTGCCTATTGCATCATAGCCCAATGAGCCGCAGATACATCTCATACTCCTCATCAGTCAACGGCGCCTCAGCATCCTGACTGGATGCCTCCGACGTATTGCTTCCTTGGTCCAAGGATTGCTGCTCATGAGTTCGATTCACCTCGGCTGGTGCTATCTCTCTATATCCTGCATTTTCAACATTTCGCCTTTTCCTACTGCAAACCCCATTCCGGATATGTTTGTCGAGGTTTCTCCGAGTAGACAGCGACAAGTTACAGTTCAGGCAGATGAGCTTACCTTGCGAGTGCTTCATGGTGACATGAGCTTCCAGATTCTTCTGGGATGAGTAAGGGAAGGATTTTGTACAGAGAGTGCAGAGGAAGACTTCTTTGCCTGACGGTTGGAGAATATTTTGGCAAGATTTGAAGCTTGATTGAGACATCTTCTTGTGAATCAAGAACGGATGTGTCGCTACTCTTATCTGCTTTCCGGAATGCGAATATATCTGAGCTTTGCCCTACTCCGGAGACAATCCTATGTGTATGTTTACCGACTGAGTTTATGCCTAGGGGAAAATAGGTAGCTCGCATGAAGAAACTTTACTCTATCTTCCCTTTATACTTGACGAACCGTCAGGAAAGAGAACAATGCGACAATGCCGTTCTTATCGTTTCTTTGTCTAAATTGTTTGTGGACAAAGGATATAAGAACGAGAAAGAATCATGCACGTAAGGTTTCAAATACAGCAAAACCCCTCTTCTTATGCATTTGTGCGAGGGATGCCAAATCTGAAAGGACGAGATTCAAGGAGTGGACAGATCAACTTCAATTTGAGATTACGTACGACCCCCCAGGACCATGACCAGACAACACTGGCACGAGTATTGTATGTGCATTGCTAATAAACATCATATATTTGGTTTTAGTGCTCTGCAGACGATAAAGGGCAGGAGAATGAAGTGCAGCTATAAATTTACATAATCGTATATTTTGGAACATGGCTCGAAGGGTGAATTGTAATTATATTGGACGTTACGGCGCTGGACGAAGGCCTAGAAAGTAGGTACCCCGGGTTGCATCCCCGTAGACCAAGAAAGGAGGGCTGGGCAACTGGATCAATACAGTCCAATGGAACACAAGTAGCCCTGGTACTCCTCGTTTGTCATGGACGACTGCTGTGTCAATTGAGTTTGACTTGACTCCGATTGGTCCAAATGGCTACACTCAAACCCGAAGTCATGCGTTGAGCCTGCCCCAATTTTTATGAAGGGACTTTGATGCCAACTACTCCAAATGATCTCAGAGGTATTGGTGCTAGCAGTATCTGGTGTCACTATCTGGCCTTGGTCAATTGCGCCTGGGAATGACGTGGCTTGTGCCAAAGGATCATAACCCATCGCGAAGTTTGAACTCGAGTTCAATACATTTGGATCTGCTTGACGTAGCAGAACAGGGTCAGTATCCAGCTGTTGGTAATAATGAATCTGAGCTTGATGCTCCTCGAAATTCATCATTGGATGCTCTGCCTGGCACGTCTCGTCGATTCCAGTTGTTCCGGGACCAGTGTTGTAAGGTCCTGTATTGGGTTGAATGTAAGTCTGGTACATTTCATCTGACATGTGAGCCTTTTCCGAGTATCCAATACCCACTTCGCCTTGTCCACATCCATCGAGACTCGTATCTGGTGCCACATCCTCTGGAGTGCCTTCAGGCTGTTGAAGAATTGCACCTCCCGTAGCCGTAATCGTCACCGCAAGAGAACGTTGATATCGACTATTGGGCTGGCTACATACCTGTCTTTGGAGATGTCTTGTAAGGTTCCTTTTTGTTTCGAAAGAGCGTTCGCATGTAGGGCAAACCATTTTGTCTTTTGGCTCATGCTTTGTCCTCATGTGCTCTCGCAGATAGTCTACCGAGGCGTAAACTCTCGAGTCTGGACCACAGATCTTGCATTGATTTCTAGTTTCGTCTGCGGGATGCTTCTTGTACATGTGAGACTGCAACACGTACTTGTCTTTGTAGACGTAGGAGTCCGGACCGCATATCGGGCACTGTGTTGGAAGCATCTTGCAGTCTGCCGTTGCAAGTCTTTTCAGATTTACCTAAATTTACAAGCTTCGATCTGCATGCGCGAATTGCATATAAATACTCTTCTTCGTCTTTATAGCTCCTTCCGAATCATAGATGGACACCCCGGGCACCTTTGTCTTAGTCTAGACAATGCACTGGTTTGTCTACTTACTCTATCAAGGGACCGATTGTTGTCCACCAACAGAGATTGTAGGAATTGAACAATTTCATTGTTCAGAATTGAAGTCCGACTGACCTATCTGCTAGTCTCTTTGAACGAGCACTAGGGCGATTGAACCTCAACGCGAGTGTCTTCATTCACAAAGACAGTTTGTTCAACCCTGTGATTGCCCTCCCTTCGAGACGTACCCAGGGCCATGCTCGGCGCCAAAGCGTCTCAAAATATTACCTCACATATTCTGGTTGTGTGATCACATTACATGAGCTAATTAAATATAGGAAAGTGATGTGACGCATTGGTTATTTCAATACAATACTCACAACAATCATGCATCTTCGGCTTGCTGACTGTTCCATGAAGTGAAGTCATCAAATGAAGTGAGTGAATGGAGAACATCAGAGACGCACGGCAAAATAAGAGGAAATTTGATTTGATAAATTAATACAATCCAATCGAACGCAGGTAATTATGATACTCCTCTGTCGTCATAGAAGTTTCTGTCAACTGGCCATCACCTGAGTTCATCTGATGTTCCAAAGCATCAATGTCAAATCCAAGATCTTGGGCAGACTGTGCAGAAGCAATGGCAACTTGTGCAGATGCACTTTGGTGCATTGCGTTCCAGACGACTTCGGGAGTGTTGATATTTTCAGCTACGAGAATTTCGCCTTGATCTGCTGCCGTTGGAATTGACGCAGCAACACCTTCTGTCAGCTGAGTGTGATCCAGCATACCAAAATCTTGTAGATGGTGGTTCTGACCTTGTGCATTTGAGTTGAATATCTCGGGATATTTATGCTGCCAGAAGAATTGCATGTAGTCTTGATACTCCTCATCCGCCATAGGACCCTCTCTTGGGCAGTCTGAGCCCGTCTCGGCCACCTCGGACCCATCGGTATCTGTTCGCGAATGAGACAGCATGAAAGCATGAAACTCTTCTTCTGTCATGGAAAATTGGGTTGCATCTCCTCGGACAGCTCCGTCTGATTCAAACGCTCCGGAGGAAGTTTTAAGAAGGGACCGTTGAAACTTGCCTCTAGGATTGAGGCAAGTTTTGTCTCGAACATGCTCCTTGTAGCCCCTTATCGTGTAAAAGTGAGCCCACAGATCTCACAAACCAGTCGTGATTCAGTAGCATACTTGGCTTGAATGTGTCGCCGCAGAGCGTCCTTCAAAGGCTAGACAAAGGTACCCGCGCCGCAAAATTTGCACCATGATTGGTCTTCTGAGTGCTTGTTTCTGATATGACCCTTGAGAATGTGTTCGTTGGCGTAAATGAGTGAATCTGGACCACAGTACTTACATTGTAATGGCAGTAGTGGGCCTTCAAGAATCTGTGTTCTCTCGTGAGTTCTCCTGCGGAACTTTGAAGTGGTAGAAGAGGATGATACCACTGGGTCTCCAAATCTGTTCCGCGCTCTTTCTTGAGGATGCAATCTTCTCTTGTGCTCCGCTAGACTTGCCTGCGAGGCGTACTCATATGATTGTGGGTAGCAAAACTCGCACAAGTTGGGAGCCATCTTAGCCAAATTGGTTTTATTCTGAAGAAGCTTGTGTCGGAATTTACAATGACTGATTTACTTCATAGCATTCAAACCGGAGACGTGAAAACATATGAGTAATTTTCTGGGTCTCCTTGGTTGGCTCTTTGTTCTAAATGACGGATCCCTGTCGTAATCTAGACAATGGCCTTGTTTGTTCACTTGTCGAATATTCAAGCGATACTTACATAGTCTCATAACATCACAAAGGACAAGGGCATTGTGATATTTTCTATCTCTCTAAATGGGTTCAATACATCGTCTCTGTCTGCGGTCTTTGAGAGGTATTTGTGCATCGAATTTGTAAATCTCACATTGAAACACGTGACAATTTCTGGAAAGGATTCTCCTCTGCAGAGGGTGTCCTTCTGCGCAGGACTCACCACAAGAGGTATGTGTGATGTTTGTTACGCCGGAAAAAGACCCCATATATGTTGGGTCCGACCAGCTTGGTTGTCTTCCGGCAAAGTCAAGCCATCACGTCAAGTTAGATCAAGCCAAGGATTCCCAAGAGTGATTAATGTGATTAATCACCGCAATTATTCTTCTTACTGCAAGCAGCTCCAATTCAAGAAATAGTTGATAACGCAAATGGTTCAAAATATGTAATATTGCAACAGTCTACAATTGATTCGAAAAGAAAATAAAAACGCCCCTCCACACCACTCATCCCAGATATTCCCAAGATCCCCCCATTTATCCATCTCAAAATATTTCAGAAAGACATCTCCCTCTTACGTCATCTCCATTCCCAATTCCTCTCCCCCCATCTCTCAACACGCACTCGGCCTTACATCCCGCTTAACATGCACCATCCAATGATGCCTATTCTTCTCCGCCCAACTCCCAAACCTCTCCCCACAAACCGGACACGCAGAGCTAGCCCTCACCGCCAGACTACAGTCCAGTGACTTATCGACATGTTCTTGAAGATAGCGAGCGGAGGAGTACTGTTTGTGGCAGGTCTGGCAGGCGTGATTGGTGTGCGCGTTGCGGATGTGGTGCTCGAAGTCCCGTTTGTTGGTTAGGGTTTGCGCGCAGGTGGGACAGGTGCGGTTGGTGGGTTTGCGGGGTTCGAGGAGATCTTCAGTCCAGAGGAACTTCCAGTTGGAGTCTTCGGGGTCGGGGGTAGATATTGATGCTGAATTGGGGTTCGAACTCGAGTCGGTGTTGGTGTTGGTGTTGGACTGTGAGCTTGATTCGTAGTGATCGGTGCTTGTGTCGGGGCTGGGGCTGAGAGACCAGGTAGCGTCGTCAAAGAAACTGGGTTTGGAAAGACCACCGGAATTGTAGTTGTCAGACCAATTCTGTCCACCATTCAAGTTGTTCCAGCTGTTGTCGTAATACATTGTGCTGCCTGGGGTAAGTGGAAAGGTGAATTCTTCGGTAATTTGGTGTGTTATGTGAAACTTTGCGTCCAGAAATATCTGAAGACTGAGTTTGTGGAATATTCTTAAGAGATTGAACTGCCTCTAAAATAACTATACAGCAAGTCGTAACAGATTTGCACTTCTTCCCCGCCGTCTGTTCTCCATGGAGCTTACGACCATGTCTCTGTTCCTTGACTCACAGATTTGAGTCGCTCAAGAGTTGTTATCCAAGCGGGACGAAAGGCATTGTTGTCATTGACAATAAAGCTTGTCAGCTATTCTTTTCCTTTATTGGAATTCAACATTGGAGAGCGTCGAGTCTTGGGTTCACGCTGCTCTCTGTGCTTCGCTCGCTTGTACAGAAACTGGCTAAGAAACAACAAAGGCTCGTTTAGCCGAGCTGTCACTCCCACGTGCAGAATAATCAGCTTGAGACTCAAGCGAGTAACGTCATCTTTCTTCTCTATTTCATATAGCCTCGAGCGCCAGATACCTAATTTAACACCTCACCCAGAACCCAAGTCTGCCCTCTATCCCGTCACAGCACTACAGACTCCACTTCCGCTCAGCTGCGCCAATGGGTAGAAAACCCTCGGCAACCCCCCGCTCATTGCGACCTGCAAATTCCCACTCCCATCCACGGTATAAAGCGTACACCCTACTACCTCAACAACTTGCATTCCCGCTGTGAAGCCCGTGGCCGAACTTCCCAACGCCAAAGTATAGCTCCCACCACTAGCTCCCAAATTCGAGAACACGCTCACGATCTGGTATCCCGTGAAGCCCTTTCGCATGGCGATGGTGGTGGAATCGGAGTAGACTGGATAAGCTTTGTAGGTAAGGTAAGTAGGATCTTTGAAGATGGCTTGGTTGCGGATCTGGTTGATAGCGGAGATGAATGTATATAGGGTGGCGGTGGTGCTATAGCCGGAGTACCAGATGGCGTCGCGGTTGTAAGGGACGTCGCCACCGGTGTAATGTTGTTCCTGGCCTTCGTAAACTGTGCAGGAGATGTCAGTCACCATGAGATCGACCAAAAACAAACAGCGAGGATGAAAGAAGGGCATCTGAGTGCGAGAATGGAAAGATGTGAAATTCGAACTTACTAATCGGAACACCATCCGCTAGAATCGTGAACCCAATCGCATTCTTCGCGAGCGAGTAATCAGTGGTGACAGACGCAAATCGAGGTACATCGTGATTCTCCATGAATGAGCCAAGCAGAGTTGTGTCGGAGCAGGTGGACTTCATGGTATTGATTCCGTTGACTAGGTTGCTGATACTGCCGCTGGTGGATTCAAAGGCGCCTCTGATCCAGTAGTACCTATTGTTGTCAGTGTCTGTCGGGATTGGGATACGAGGATGAAATACTCACGCAGGGTAATTCATCACTCCGCTGACGTCGTTCTGGTACGGGCAGACATAGTTTGGATCTCCGTTGAATACTTCCCCAACCACGTAAACACCAGCTAGATTCTGTGAGCATAGTCGCCTAGCCATAACCTGACATCGAGCAAGAGAACTCACCGGCAGTCTCAAACGGCTCCAAAAACGCATTATCAACCTGCTGTGCACTGTCCAATCTTATCCCGTCGATATTGTACTTAGCCACCAAATCCGTGATCCACGTCTTCCACACATTCAGCACATCTGAGTCTTCAGTCCTCAGATCCGGGAGTGAGACAATATTGTCGCCTTCCCAGCACGTCTTGATGCTGTTTAGATCGTCGTAATTGATCAGGCAGAAGTCATGGTAGTAAGATTCCTGTTGACCGTTAATTCTGACTTGGCTTGCAGCAGCTTGGATGGGAGTAATACTGAGTTGAAGGGATTGAAGACAGAGTAGTCGACACAAGTGCCACACCCTAAATATCCCATATGGTTGGTCACGACGTCAACCATCAGATACATGCCTCGACCATGCAGCGCAGCAGACAGGTCGAGCAAGTCCTGTTCGGTGCCAAAGTGGTCATTCAAAGAGTAGATGTCCTGAGCCCAGTATCCATGGTACGATTCTCCATCTGCGCTGTTGCCTTCAAGGTTCTTCACGATAGGCGAGATCCAGATCTGAGGAATATGTTTTAGCATTTGTTCAAGTGCCGTGGTGAGGTCGGTACTCACAGCTGTAAATCCCATGTTCTGGATGTAATCCAACTTGTTGATGATTCCCCGCCATGACCCACCACAGTAGATCCCATCACCGGTGTTGCATGTGGCCGTTGTCGAGTTATCAGTCCGCGCAAATCGATCGGTGATGACTTGATAGATGGATTGGGATTTCCATTGTGCTGCTGAGAGAGCGGATGCTGAAGAAGAGAAAATGGCCAAAGCCAAAACAGCTGAGTTGAACTTCATGGTGAACGGACGTCGTAATCTGAATATACAGAACAATCAATACCGAGTCTCAGTAGTGAAGTGGACGAAGGCAAGTCTGTTAGGAGTGGCCGCTCTCAAGCTCAAGTCAAGCTTAATCCCTTCCCAGAACCAAGCAGCAGACGACCACAACTTATACAGAAACTTCCATCCCATCTCGGCCAAAAGCCCACAATCCTCACATCAACAATACCGCCGTAGGAACTAG
The DNA here is from genome assembly GCA_017365405.1 of Cadophora malorum. Taxonomy (NCBI): domain Eukaryota; kingdom Fungi; phylum Ascomycota; class Leotiomycetes; order Helotiales; family Ploettnerulaceae; genus Cadophora; species Cadophora malorum. The sequence goes on along the minus strand of JAFJYH010000256.1, from coordinate 51,879 downwards.
ATCCAAAATCCGCTCTCCACTTCCGAATCCTCCAGCCCATCAAAAACCCACATCACGATCAGTACCTTAGGCCAATCAGCCATGTCACGAAAGGAAGGAGCGAGGCTAGACCTCGGCCATACTATTCAAAGTTTCAAACGAACGCGTTCATCTCACCAAGAGATTGGAGGATTCCAAGCTTTCATTCTTGACGTGCAGCGACGATCAGCAGCCCATCAAAAGCGGCGTGGGGAGATTTCAGGGGGAAGCGACTTGAAAGAAGATCCACTCCGGCGCCAAGGCAGGCTGGCAGGTCCACCACCAGCAAAGCACTACAGTAAACTACCGCGGGGTATCTGCACCCCGCGAACACCAGGCGGAGATGCAGTAGACGGTCAAGTATTCGGTCCTTTGCGAACAAGTATGCATAAGGTTCGGATTAAGGGTGTGAATGAAGTCAAAACAAGCTCCTTGAGGCTTGAGCTGGCTTCGGCACTGGCGGCAGACAAGCAATCTTTGACACCCCGCGTGCGGGGTGGCATCATTGAAAAGACCCTCGGAACTTCTCTGGCCTGAATGACCTCAATGTCAAAGTCAGAAGGCCCGAATGATGCAGCTTCATTGTTAGTGTCCCAGTCTGTCAAATTCTTGTAGGTTATGTTCAGTTCGAATCAAGCTGCACGTCGTCATCATTTTCCATGTTGTTCCAACCCAGTTTTCTGGTCAGACCAGTCACGATGATGAAAACATGTGTTGCAACAACAATGCATTGCTATAGCGAATTCTATGAATACAAGCCGTTGCTCGCGAAGCCAAAGGAGCTTCATGCAAGATCGTGCGTAGAAAGCGCATGCGAGATATCCGTTCGTTCCTTGCTTCATACACGCATCCGGTCATCCATCCCGAGTAGTAACCCCATGAATGCCATCCTCATAAATTTCCAGCAGAAAAGAGCTGAATCAAACGCTCATATTTTAGGCTCTAACGCCAGCAATGAGAAACAAATAGACGGTATCTGCTCCGTTGTGATGAATGAAAATGAAAGATCAAAATGAAAGTGTTTTGGTTGCACAAGTTCCTCCCAGAGGGATGAGACACGGCTCCTGTAGCATATGAGAGCATTCCAGCATCTCAGAGCTAATTTGGAGTACGTGTCTGGTGTTGTCCAATTGTAATTGTAATTGAATGATGCTCGACCAGAAAGTCCAGTATATCATCGGATTTCAGAGACAAAAGGCGACGAGAGAGCTACTATATGGCTCGAATGTTTATGATGTGGTTTTGGAATGGGTTGTGTTGATTCGCTCAGGCGGCAGGAAGGGCAGAAATGCTGTGTCCACTAGTCTCCATGATGCGGTTCGTGAGAAGAACAACGCCCGAGAGTCTCTTCAAGATAGGGTCAGTGCCCATTCTTTGACTAATGGCCATGAAGGAGTGTTCAATGCGAGAAACATAGATGCCCATGATCTTTGGAATGAGGTCAAGAACTTGGTCATCCTAGGAAATTATTAGCAAGGGAAGTAAAGATCGGGATGTTAGGCTTCTTACCAAAGTGCCAGAGGAAACCAAAGCCTGGAAAGCAGTCACAACGGTCTCCAACCAGGTGATTCGTAGTGGCAAGAGTTCATCGTCAAGCTGCATACTGATAGTAGCGCCAAGAGAGAGGAGCAAGAGTGGACTCAAATCTTGAACAAAATCCGGATTGAATCTGGAGAAGTAACGTGTGAAGAACTTCTGCTCTTGTTGAGTCTGAAGCCATTGGATGACAGCGATCTCATATTGACCAGCACTCATAGCCGCCTCAATCTTCTCGAGCATAATGTCGTAAGCCTTCTCCAACTGTGTCTTCTCGGAAACGACTCCAGTAGATAGACTAGAGATTGATGCTTGACCAACGCTACCTTCCCCTCGCTGACTGGCACCACGTTGACTTGCAGCTGGTTGGCTCATACCTGGCTGGCTGACTCCCTGCTGACTCACGCTCTGTTGGCTTGATCCTTGCTGAGCGAGCAGACGTCGATCATCCGCAGCTTGTTCTTGAACCTTCAAGAATTGAGCCTGGAAATGGGTTTGAGCCTCGGCCATCGATGAAATGGTCGAAGTCAAACCTGTAACCAGCTGCGTAAGCTGCTCGATCTTGATGGTATCGGCACGTCGTTGGTGTTCAATGGCATTAAGCTGCTCTGCCGTCTGGCGATGAATTTCGGAAGCGATTCTCTGGGATGATTGAGCAACGAGGTTGTGGAATGACGGCGTGACTACAGTCTGAATGAGAACGGCAAAGTGCTCTTCGACACGGAATGCGACACTCTTCGCAAGTGATTCCGACATCAACTTCAGGAGTTGGGGCTGTTGAAGCGCTCTTCCAACGGCATCCGGGAGGCTCTTCTGAAGTTCCTTTGGTAGATTCTGGGCCAAGTGGGTATTGAGAGTAGAGCCAAGCTGTTCCTTGACCGCCTTATGAGAAAGCTCTGCCAATGCTGGAATAACAGATTGCTGAAGACCCTCGCTGACCTTCCGACCAAGAGTTGTCTCCATGTTGTCAGCCAATGTGCTAGAGACGAGACGGAGCATGGCATCCTGCTTTGCTTCTCCGACAGCAGCTTGGGTACGTCTGTCGTCCTTGAGCTCGCTGTAGAGAGAGCCAAGAGAGTCGTTGAAAAGTTTCTTGACTTCTGCAGAGACACGAGCCTCAATATTCTTGAGAGACGCTTCGCTGAAGTCCTGGGGAGCACTTGTAGTGCCACTTGTCTCGGCAGGAGCGCTAGCAGCATTCGATCTTGTGAGATTACCATTTCTGGCGTGTGACGAAGGGTCAAGAATAACAGTCTTGGAAGACTGGCCAGCTTGAGCGCTGTCAGCTACAGCTGATTCGGCAGTAGCCTTTCTTCTCTTCTTTCTCTCGGCCTTCTCGGGAGCATTGCCAGGGGCTAGACCTCCATTTGCAACCTGTTCCTTTCTATCAGACTTGGTATCAGCCTTGACAGCAGAAGAAGATTCTCCCTGATGTGACTTCTTCGGGCTGTCCTTGATGGAAGTCTCCTTCGGTGTGGGACGTTGAGCAATACGAGTCGGGAGTGTTGACTGAGAGGCGGGCTCATTGGAATCTGCGGCGGGAGCTGGGGCAATATCCTTGAGGGTCTCCATGGAGATAGCACCGGTTGGTAATGCTTCAACTGGGTGGATAACCTTGTTATCGGAAGTCCATCCAAGATCGGCCTGCTTGATATTGAGACAAGTGACACCCTTTGAATGCATGGCATAAAGCTCAAATAATGTTGCAGGCTCACTACTGTTGCCATTGATGGCCGAGTTTGGCGTCTGCAAGATGTCAACACTTCGAAGTGATCCCTTGTTGGCGAACGAGTACTCGCGCATGCCACTGATGACTGCAGTAGACTCTGGTTTGGGGATAGATGAGTCTACGGCAACAAGCTTCTCGATGTATTCAGCTTGAGTGATATTCTTTGGGAGATTGTACTTTGGGGCCGATAAGTGCAAGAAGTAGATGGAGTTTCGGGTTGGGTGGCCGACAACGATCATTCCAGTGCCTGCATGATACAGAACACTGCAGACCGCATCTGACTCCTTGCTGTGTGGAAGGTGGATCTCCTGAACTGGCTTTCCAAGCGCAAGATCCCACAATTGAAGAGTGTGGTTCTGCTTCATTCCAACAATAAGATATCTCAGCGCACCGCCTCGTTGGTATGGTCGGAGCTTGTCAACAAAAAGAACCGAGGTTGGCCATGACTTCTCGCTTGCTGGAGTAGTAGTGAATGTGACCAATGGTTCCTTGATCTCGATCTGTTGAGTACGGGATGGGTAATTGGCAATATCGGCGGAGGTAAGACTGCGGACATCCCAAAACTTGACCCTTCCTGCTTTGTCGAGAGACACAATGATAGTATCATCTTCACTGAAAGTAAAGTCTTTGCCAGCCTTTCCGGTATTGACCTTCAGAGAGTGCTTGCTCAAATACTTGTCCGTATCCACAATGCGATCTTTTCCATGTTTCAGGAGTGATTGCTTGGTGATAACAGACGGCCATATAACGTGAATGAACTTTCCGCGACCAACAGCGAAAAATTCAGGGTGTCCTGAACTCTTTCTGGCTCTGGTTTTTAAGACGCCGCCCGGCGATTCGGTGTCGGAAGACTGGATGGGAGGAAGGGCAAAGCCGTACATTTCAGGGTTACTCTCCTCAAGATGATCACCCTCGCCATCCTTGACAAGAGCCCAGTAAACTGTGCCGCTGATACCAGTGCCGATAATCGACTCCTTCTGCTCGGCCGAAGATGAGGAAGTCACAACACTGAAGATGCGATCGTGAGTCTCAGTAAAGAGTCTAGCGTCCTTGCCATCGTCCTGTCGGATAATTCGAACTCCACCGTTCTTTGACATGCCGTAGACGATAAAGTTGTTTGAAGCGGTGACAAGAGTTCTGTCAATCTGATCGAATTCCTTCTTGAGACGAGCTATGTCCATAACGGCTTCATCGCGGAATATTGGTCGTGTCTCGTCGGATTCCTTGATGGTGATCGAGGACCATGGCTTCATTGGAAAGTTGAACACCTTGACGATGTTTTCCTCCTCCTTAACTGGGCCGTCCTCAGCATCCGCGCTCTCCCAACTGTCAGCAATGTGTCCGTGAGCAGTCTCATCGATAATCTCCTTGACTTCCTCAGCGAGGGGTGTTGGTAGGCTATCAAGTGCACCGCTATTCTCGGGCTTCTCCAGCTCCTCCTTGAGTGTAGCAGCAGCGTGCTGTGCAGAAGCCTCGAATTGCTTCTCGGTTGATGCTGCAAGAAGATCTCTCAGATCTCTCTCGATTGCCGCGTGGCTCTCTGCAGTTTCAGCACGAGAAATGGCTTCTTGGACCTGCCTGTCTGCCTGACCACCGACTTCGCCAAGCGCATCATGAACACTCTCCTTATTATCGGCTGCACCAATGCCAATCAAAGCTTCAACTTTGGTGCGTCCATCTGGAAGTGGGGTAGGAGGGGAAGACGAGGACTGAGAGGAGGCAACAGCCTTTCGTTTGGTGTGAGATGACTCTGTCTTCTGCTTATTGTCCGTGGGCTCTTGGCGCTTCAGGATTTGAATCTTAGGGCTGGCTGCTGGAGCAGGACTGGCTGATTCGATCTTTGGTGTGCGGTTGCGTGGAGAAGAAGCACTGAGTTGATCGAAAGGATTGACATAGGTGAACAGACCCTGTGCTTTCGGAGCAGACTCTCGAGTATTTTCCTTTCCGAATGATGGCAAGCCTTCAGTAGCTGCTGAGCCCATCATGCTGCTCTCCAGATTTGCCGTCTCGTAATCCTGAGCAAGCTCATCATCATCCTCTTGTGAAGTGGCCTTACTTGGAGGCGTCATGACCTTGGTCGGCTTCATTTGTGGGGTATTTCCAGACTGAGCAGGCTTGGGCTGATTGAGCAGAGACAAGAGATATGCTTGAGTATCCGCAGATGGAGGAGAAGCAGCGCCGAAGCTTGATTGATGTGGCTGCAGACTGGGTGTGAATTGGGGACTTGCCAGCTGAGCAGGCTTTGATTGAGCAGCGCCCATCAAAGCTGCAAGCAAGTCGGAGCCACTGCCACGACCATGGCTCGACGCACTGCTGGGACCTTGGAACTCAGGATTGGCATATGTTGCAGAGACATCGCGAGATGGAGGAAGCGGTGTGCCAATGGGAGCTGGTTGACTTGAAGAGCCAGCAGAAGCCTGACTGAACTTCAGCAGGTTGAGGAGGCTCGATGTTCGGTCAGCATTCGAGGGCGCGCCAGCAGGAGCTGGGACACGCTGGAGTTGCTGCTGAGGGGTATCGACCGGACTGATGACTGCAGAAGCATGGTGAGGTTGTGGACCTCCGACAGGTGGAGTTGGAATAGGTGAAGAAACCGAAGGAGGTTGGTAGCCCTGTTGTGGTTGAGCAGAACCAGGCTGACCAAAGTAGTTACCATTATTGCTGCCAGCATAATAGCTGTAGCTAGGTTCCAATTGAGGCTGGGCAGGTTGAAGAGGCCTATGACTGGGTGGATTCTGAGAGCGAAGAGAAGCCAGAAGAGCATCCAAGCCAGGAGCTTCACCGGCGCCAGTAGGATATCCAGACATGGCGAAAGTGAGCGCACCGTAGCGGCGCAAATGGAAGATTTAGATCAAATCAAAATCCGTGTGAATGGGTATTTTATGGAAGGGGATATTTGTGAACAGAACTGTTGAAGATTGACAGATCTCGCAGAGGAGCCAAGAATACCGTCGATGCCGCAGCAGATATGTATAGTGGAGTGTGAAGGAGAGAAGAGAGGAGGAGGAGGAGGAGGTTGAAAGCGGAGAGCAGAGGTTGAAGGTTCAAGCAGAGCAGAGCAGAGCAGAGCTTCGCGATCGATATCGAGCTTAGGCCATTGCCATTTTCGCGCAAGGCTAAGGCTAATTGGACCGTGTGGCCACGCTGATTGGCCAGTCACTATCTGGTAGTCCGGAAAGGCGAATTGCCCGACAGAGTACTACTTCATTTTCAGAACAAGATCTGGAGACGCTGACATTTTGGTATCACGAAATTCCACTCTGCCACGGGACTTTTTACAGCGGTAACACAAATCTCTCCCCTTCATCCTCATCTGCGGCCCAGTATCTGGCTTTGACAGCTTGTACCACCACGTTTCGGCACTAGACATCGCTTTCGGATTTAGCGCGGAGCCGTTCGTTCGTGGAATCTGGACTGGCCCGACTGGTTGTACAAGAGTACAAGAGCCTCGTTCGCTTCATCCCACATCCTACAAATGACAACATAAGCTGGAACATCATTTCAGTGTGTCCGCAAGAAATAGAGAAGATGTTCTGTCTAAGAAGGTCTGTTGTGTTCCTCCCTGTAATCTTGCTGCCCTTGCTAATATATGCTCCAGTTGGCTTCCCCTCCTCTTCATACCGACGAACGCCTCGCCGATATTCATCTTCCTCTTCTTCCTCTGCACATACTTCCTGAATCGGCCATGTGTCTACTGCTCGTTCCTCCTCCTCATATTATTCGCCTCTTCCTGCCACTGGTCTGATCACTGCTTCTTCGACTTCAGCAGCAACTGGTTCGAGCCAAGGCAGTCGCCCGCGCAATCCGCTGAGCTGAAAAATTCCACTCTTTCGAATCCGACTATGGACCAACTCTCGATGTATGTCGGAGCATTCAACAATACGGCGGTCGCGCTGGCGGGGACTGCGCTGGAGGAAGCAAAGCGTCAGCTGGCAATACGTACCGAGTGGACCGGTATCGGGGTCGAATGGCTAAGGAGTCTTCTGGGCCGGAGGGAATGGAGGTTACCATGTGTGGATGTATACATAAGGCTGTGACGTTGCGTTGCAAGGAGACCAAGGACGTTATGTTTTATGGCTCTCTGCTTTCTGCTTTCTGGATGGCGTTTAACCATGATGGGAGGATGGATGCATACAGGCTGGTTGGGGTTGGGTTGGAAGTGTTCCTGGGTTTTCGGATCATAGCCTGCATAAGTGGAGTTTTGACAACTTGGGCAATCGGGGAAGGTTTGAATTTCTACTCGATAATAGATTGTTATCCCACAGGTGGTCTGATCAAGTTGAGCAGCATCTGGGTACATTTTGGGTTGTACCCAAGATTAGTGGCCAAATAAATATGGCAAGTACTCTCTCTTTACGTACCTTCCGTCCGCGTTGTATTACTACACGTATAGCGTAGAACACGTTCGCGAGTGCTGAGGTTCTGCTCGTGCCAAACTGCAATGCTCTTTGCCCAGTTTAGTTTCAGTGCTCTTGTACAACCCAAAAAGTCCAGCCAATCAAGCCAATGTCCACAGCGACTCACATGCTCAGCCTCACTCTTCCATCATCAGTCTCCAACACAAAATTCTACTTCAGTTCACAAAGCAAACAACTCCTTCGATCTTGTTTCTAATCTTCTTCCGAGGACTAGAAATGGCTTATCCAAAACAAGTCGAAGCCACTCCAAGTCCGGCTAGCGACATCAAATCCTCCACGATCATCCCCTCTACACCAATAAAGAAGAAGCCAACTTTCAGACGTAAAAGCATCACCTCATCGTATAAGAAGTTCGAAGAATCTCTTACAAGACACTCGCACTCTCCAAAACTGTATGCAAGATCCACCACAGTTGTAGTTCATTCCGAGGCTCGAGAAGTAGCTGCACATGTCCGTAGACGGGATGACAAGCAATTCGACGCCATACCACCACCAACAAGTAAAGCTACCACTACTTCCAATAGAGGCAACAATGGCAGTGGGGGCGATGGGGGTGATGAGGGCGATGGACATGGTGGCTGCTCTGGCAATGACCGAAAGGATAATGATGAAGACGGAAACAAAGGTTTTGCGCCTCCTGCCAGCGATACACCACCATTAGACGCAGATGCAATCGATAAACAGAGAAAGGCGATCAAGAACAAGATTCTGGCGATTGGAATGTTATCGAAGGTATTTCGGCTCTTGAAAGAAAGAGCGTCGAGCTTGGGGAGTCGGGAGAAGCACCTCGAGACCATGAAGGAGAAGCAAATCCTGATGCGAGACCTAGTTCAAACGATGACACCATCTCGCAGCTTGAAGATGAGAGCGAGGATGGATATGAAAGTGCTCCAGAAGACCCTTGGCTAGAGGAAGAAGAAAAGAACTCTTCTCCTTTCCCACCGCCGGTAGCAGCAGCAACAGTGGACGTGTTCAACTTGAGGAGGTTGTATGGTAAATAATTAATATGTTATCCCGCGACTCATTTACCCTGAGAAGAGGCAATTAAAGTAAGCAACAAAGCGTGTTGTGAGCAAAGTCTTGAATTCTATCTAGCAGCTCCTTGTCATAATGACGAACAGCGGGTGCCGAACAATGGCATTGTCCAAAAGACCCAGAATCAACAATGGTATTTCCCAGCGGAGTCAGAACAGAGGAGTCGACTTCAAATGCGAATTGTATAAAGAGAACTGGCCTCTGGTTAGAAATCTGCTTGTTTGAAGAATGCGCAACAGCTTATCAGTCTTCACACAACGGCTTCCACGAGATGTCAGACACCGATTACGATAACGGAAGCCAGGTATGGCAGAATAATGAAACACCTATCATTCCATCTGTGATCGACCACGCGTGGAACCAGCAGTACCGTCTGCAACTGCGACATGCACCAGGAGCACACTCTGTGGTGGAAGAGAACCCGTCCTCTCCAGGTTACGAGCCATTTGGTCCGAGAGAAGGAAACTTGCAAGACTCTCTTCTCAATCAAACAGTACAGGGACCTTTGCGAATGACTGTGCGTAACACCAGAATGCCACCGCAGCCTGGATTGCAACAGCAGCAAGAGCAGTACCAGCAGTCTCAAGGTCAGTATCCTCCAGGATTGGAGAGCTTAATCACGAATGCTAATTTGGCATACCACCAACCTTCTCAAGCTCAACTGGAGCAATGGGAAAGAGAGTACCAGCAATCCCAAATTCTGCTTTGTCAATTTCCAGCGGAATTTGAGACTTCGATGCCTACTCCCATATCAACACAGCCGCAGCTCTCAGGATCTCAATTACGGTACTTGCTTAACGAATACGAAGTTCAACTCAAGAAGTGGGAAGAGGAGTATCAACAAGCTCATGGTACTGTACCCGAAGGATTAGAAGCATTGATCAACGACTCGATTTTATCAGAACAAGTTCCGCTACCCGAATTTCAGCATGCGAAAGACGAACGTCAACACGCACCAGATAAGACTTTTGGAGGGTTGGAAGGTCTGGTCACTGATCCCGCGTTAACATTTGAGCCTTCGGAAGCTCAGATCCAGCAATGGGATGAGGAATTCTGGCAATCTCTTGTACAATCCCAAGAAGGCGATGAACAATTATTACCTGTATCACAGTTCCATCAGCAGTCGCTTGCACATGACCAGCAGAACTTCGCACCTCAATCACAGTCCGAGGTTCAATTTTCCACTTTTGGAGAAGCATCAACGAGTGGTTACGTGTCACCGTATGCCCTTTGCACCCTCAACTACCTCCTCAACTCTTCGTCCAGCGGCAGCCAGAGCTGCTTCCTTCGCAACAATTGCTCCATGAGCAGTTGCCAGAAGTGGACCAGCCTGTGCCATTGTTCTCGGGACAGATGTCAGGCGATTGCAAGGTTCAATGTCCTAAGTGCGTCCTGAGATTTATGAATCGACCCCAGCTCCGCGTGCACGACAGTTTACATGATCCTAGGAAGCCTCACGTATGCCATTTCCTGGGATGCAACTCCCGGTTCAATGATAAACTTCAGCTTCAAGTTCACATCTCAGGCCATAACGGAGAGGTTACGTGCAGCCATTGTGGCGAATTCTTCTTGAGCACTCAAGCACTTACTTGGCACAAGAAGTTCGCGAAACACAAGGGATGAGGGCAGTAGTCGAGGTGAAGTCATCATCGGCTGTCTTTCCATTCCTTCACCAGTTTAATGCAATTTTTCAAAACACAAACAAAGTTCCAATCATCATGTATCGGTGAATATATTTCCTTATTTCTTATCAAATAAATAATCTTAGCTATCTTCAAGGTTGTATCCATATTCTGGTTCTGCTCGCTTGTTAAGTTTCCAAATGTCGCCGTCGCTGAAGTTCACAATCGGTTGTTACCGGACAGTGCGAGAATTCCGGTTGATCTTGAAAAACAAAAAGCTTACCTGTTCTTTGATTGTTTCGGGGCGATCAACTCCGATCACATCCCCATTCATTCCAAAGTACAGAATGCTCGACGGAACAGCACAACCGAGGATCAAGATAGCACTGCTGCTGAATCTGCCACCTTCTAGGCGAGCGTCGAATCCAGTCATTTCAAATGTACCAGATCATTTCGATAGTTGCCCATTTCATGACAGCATCGTTTAGTACTTTGGCCGTCTGATCTTTGTGAACAGTGCCGCCACTGTCTGGATCCTGATCGACATGAGAACAACTGACCCTACTTCCTATAAATCTACCCCAAGGTTCCCCTTATCCATCATTATGCAAGAAGAAACTTCGATCAACATCAATCATGAATCGATCATTCTCAGCAAACAACAATCCCGAAGGAAATCCCTTCCAACGAAGTGTCTCGACACAAACTCCCGACTGGACTCAACGAGTCACCGTCATGGAAGCTCCTACTCTGCAAGAGCGCGAGGTAGCATTGGCTTTGTGCCAAATGAGTGGCAGACCAGTAGTCTTTCCAGAGTCTAACGTTCGCGCAGACCGCAATCCCCATGGTCGTCCGTGGGAGGTACCATCCCCTCCTACTCCCGCTCTCAGTCTTCCAGCCAGCCCAGAGCCACAATTTCAAGCTCAAAGAGTTTTGCCAAGCCCTATCTGCGGCTGGATTCGTCCAAGACCTGCTGATCATGGCATTGGACAAGCCTTTGCCACGATGATGGCCCAAGTACACCAAGGCCCACAGCAGCGAAACCTCGACGCCGCATTACCGGAAGCTCAGCGCCTGAGTTCTATTCTGCGAGGACCACAGGAAGCATTCACTCTCCATCGCCCAGGTTATACCCGAGAAGAGAGTTTCTTGCCAGAGATACGCCCACCACAGAACTTCCAGCAAGCTAATCAGAGACCATACACTGTTGGCAACTCAATGCACCATGCTTCCCGCGTGGAGATTGTTCCTACAGATCTGTTCGCTGAACGGAAAGTTGAAACGCAGCAACCACAAGCGGGATTCCGAAGTTCATTCCCAAACGCATTTCCAAATGCATTCTTCAATACTCCTCCAGCACAGCCTTACCAGAACCCCTTCCCAGCATTTCCACCTGTCCGGCCAGCACCACCACCAGCGCCGAAGAAGAGAACTCCCCTTCCGGACTGCCCTCTCCGATGTAAAAAGTGTGAAAAGAAATTCACATGCATGGCCGATCTGCAAAGACATCAAGGACTATCGAAAGACTGTTCTCAGGTCCACATGTGTCCAAACTGCGACAAGATGTTCACAGGAGGTCGATGGTTGCTGACACGCCACCAGAGAACTGCCCACACCGATCAACAGTGTCCGTACTGTCCTCAGAAGTACTTGAAGCCATCCGGAAGAGATGACCATATCCGCAAGAAGCACAGCCGATGCCACATTTGCGCTGAGTTCTTCCCTCGGACGAATGATATCGTTCCTCACTTGCTCTCAGCACATGGCTTGACGGTTGCGAAGGCTCGAGCTAACGCTAGTAGAGAGTGGCCGGCCCAAGATCCTGACGAGACCGAAGATGAGGATGAGGATGAAGATGAGAACTGAGGTTCTCAATCGTGTCCTCCGAATGCTGAGTTCTCAGCACACGTTGTAAGATAGCGAATTCTCTCCTCCTTCCTGCATTTCCTTTTGGGACTGGGCCCGGTTTTTGGCATGGATTTCAAGATAGCGGAGTCTTTTTTTGCGCTGCTTTCTGGGATGGTGCGCAATATCCAAGCACATTGTAAAATAGAGGAATGGTCTCTTGCGCTGCTTTCTTGGCGGTGGCACGATTCACCTGACGATAGACTACATACAGAATAATATAATTACCTAATCACTAATCACCTTGCAATTTATCCATTATTGAAGCCTTGATAATTGTGATGATTAATGCAGTGAAAACTTGAAATGAGAGAGCTGAAGTGAGGTGCAACGTTTCCGCGGAGACCCTTCTCCATCCTATCCAAATAACAAGAAACACTTAAGCGAATGAACAGTCCATGTCCCCCTCACACTACCAGAACAACATCGGAAGCCAACACCACATTGAACTACTTGTGATTCGACAACGCATGATGATTTAATTGCGGCTCAGAAGCTGGCAACATAGGCATTGAATGACCAGCGCTTTTCGCGTGGCAGCTGTGGCTTGCCAGTCACATGGGTTGGCTTTTAACTTTACCTACCCGAACACTTGAAAGGTGAAAGGTCAAAGTTCCGCATAGATCGTTGTTCAAAGGGGTGATGATCAAATTTCCTTCGGCTTCCGACAAAGACATCATCTCATCTGAAAGCTTGAAGTGAGCCGAGTAACATTGTCCCTCGTCCACGCTCCTTCAGCCTTTGATGAGCGCCCCTTTTTGAACAAAGGAGACACAATGACATTATGCCTACATCTCTCCATCAGTCGTAAAATTCCAATGGAATTTGAATGTAGACAACATGAAGCCTGTTCAAATAATAACAAAGACACAATGTGTTCCATAAATCAGGCCGCAAGCACGGCAAGATGATGTGAGTCTCCACGTCAGGTCATAACATCTCCCGCAACAATCAAGATGGATTCTAATTTACCGGTTTCAGAGTCAGTAGTAAGCTCAAGCACTCCGCCTGAGAGTTCTAGTCCAAACCATAACGGTCAAGCTAGATGCGACCTCTGCGAGGGCATCACTTCGGCTGTTAACGACCACTTTGATTGTTCTTACCGACTCTACATCTCCGGTGATCTGGCCGAAACTATGGTAGACGATTTAAATGGTATAGACTGCCCGCTCCCTGAGACTGACATACCTGTCGAAAATAGTGGTGAAACGTGTGCCCTCTGTGAAGCTATCGTTATGGACGATGACGACCACTTCGATTGTCCTTGGCTTTGCTACCTCTCAGAAGAGTCGCCAGTCAATGGAGACGCCCCAGTTGAGAGCGTTGATCCTCGAGAGGTTAGCAAAGAGACATGTCTTCTCTGTGACGCTATTCTCACAGAAGGTGATGACCACTTCGATTGTCCATGGCTGCTCCTCTTGGCTGAAGAGCCATCTCAGCAGATCTCTCAGCCAGCCATCTCTGAGAAAGGGAAAGTAATGGAAACCACAGAGCAGTCCCAGGAGGACATAGAAGCAGAAGCCCAGCAACGGAAAGAGTCAATCATGAGGATATATACTTCCGGGAGAGTAACAAAGCGTCGAAGGAGTCGAAGTCCCCAGGCCCAGAGATGGCCCAGAAATCCCGAGAAGCGTGTGATTTGCGAGAACTGCGGCAGAACGTTTGCAAACAAATACAACCTCCGCAGCCACCGCAGAGGGATTTGTGGCGGTGATCCCAAATACCCGTGTCCTCAATGCGACTACAAAAACGCGCCAGACGAATCTCACCTCCGCGAACACATCCGGCGAGTCCATGAGAATGTCAAGGACTTCGTATGTCACATCTGCAAAAAAGGGTTCGGGTCCGCTGGCGTCAGGAAGTCGCATATAGAGGTGGTACATTTACGCAAGTACAGGTATGTGTGCGAGATGTGCCCTGGTCATAGGTTTTACGAGAAGTCGACATTGAGGGCACATATGGAGGTTCATGACAGTGGGACGACAATGTCAGCATGTACGGAAGAGCGATGGGATAGGAAGTTTTCTAACACTTCTGGGTGACCTAGTCAATGAGTTGGTAATCCCGCTGGCCGGGACTTCAGAGATTGTAGATCAGCTTTGCTAGAGTAAAAAGAGAATATCAGTGTAAACATGACATGTTGTTGAAGAGAACAGAAATCTTGGGTGCGGAAGGATCGAATTTACGAGTTAAAGCAATATTCCAAGTCTTGAATCATGTGTGTGGCGCTTGCCATGAAGATCAGGTATGATTTCGTAGTGTGACTTACTGATTAAATGTTATCATCTGTTCTACCTGGAACTCTTGCGATTTGTGGTTGACGCGTCTGGCTCGCATGATCAGCGCGCAATATGTAAAATTGTTCTTGCTCGTATTCCACAACGCAATGTATATCTGACATCCAGTGGCTTCTTGCTCACTACTAGAATATAAGTCTATGTTACTTACTAGAAGAGGTGAGATTGTGGAAGCAAGATCGATCCTGCCATCAACGTGGAGCCAGACGCGTGCTGATCCCCACCTAAACTCAAGTCCACTGCGAACAACAAAATTAAAAATGTAGACACACAATATACACCATAAACAGCCCGGTGACATCATCTAAAACCCATCAAAGCCTAACAAACTGGTCAGTGCACTCAATATAAACAATCATCAACCTCTCCATAGGTAGGTACTTACCGGCACCAAAGGCAAACCCCGGCGCTACCAAAATTTCCAGCTGCTTCAAATAACCAATTAATTGATTTCCATACATGAACAGCAACAGTCAACCGCTCTATGGTTGAGCGGTCAGGGCGAATTGTGTTCATGGGGCTTGGACATCTTACGGATCAAGGCGTGGATCGATGGCGAATCGAGGTCGGACCGACGGAAAACAACGACAAATTCGAACCGGAAAGTAAAACCTCAACTCGACGGGGTTTTCTTTGTCCTTCGGGAATTTCTTTTGCATCGTTTTCGTTCTTCGTTGTTTTTGTTTTTGTTACCTTCTTGAACGCTGTCTTTCTCTTTTACCTTATTCTTTTTGGCTGTTTGGTTTTTGACGGGGAGGCTCGCTTAGAGCTTTTGTGGGCCATGTTAGGTTCCGATCGGCTGAATTCGCCATGGAAGCCAGAGCGTGGCATATCGCGTCTCTGTCGCATTGCAAATTCCTGCAGGCGGGCGATACTATCTCTGGGAAACCTCACTAGTTGGAGGTGAACACGCTTTGGGGGGAAAAAGTGGTCAGACTTGAAATTTGGTGAGTTGAAGAACGAAAAAGTTCAGGTGGAAATGCGAAAGCGACAAAATACTCGAAGCAAGAAACTTATCGTATCTGAGTAGGATTTTGCTTAAGTGATGGGCTCTGTACTTTGCTTCCAACCGGTTTTTGGTTCTATGTATGAGACAGGAAAAATTGGTGAAGCTGCGAAACGAAACAGTTAGATCGAAGCAAGAGCGCCTCCTGCTGTCTGTTGAGGTGGTGTATAAATTTACAGAAGGTCAAGTAAAGTACTTGGCGATGTATTTGTCTCGTGGAATATGTAGTAGTGGAAGAGAATGCACAATTTTTAAATCAGTCTAAAATATTATAAATCTCATGCTTCTCAACTCAACCCGAGAGGTTCCCACCTTCCACGAGACGGTCCCCCCACAAGCACTTGTCTTCAATATGTGTAAGGATACACAGGTGGGTGAGCACCATCAGGAATCTCCAGCTGCCCGTGGTAGTAGTTCTTGGACTGCTGGCTGATCCATTGATCCTTGATTGCTGGCAACGTGGTACGTCCCTCACGGCGCGAATGGCAATCAGGAACTGGTTGTGGGGCCCAAGTCTTCGAATGGAAAATACCTGGGTACGAAGCATTGAAATAGTAGTCCTTCAGCGGGACACCGTTTGCATTGGGCGCGTACCAAGTGCGCAGTTGATCGCCGGTGGACTTGGCGACATTGGCGAAAACATTTGCGCCTACGTCCCAGCGGCCGAGAGTGTAAAGGCCCCAGTTGGCTTCGACGGTTGAGATCTCGGAGTAGTGGTTGTAGTAGTTGGAGTCTGTTGTTCCAACGAGCTCTTTGGGAACGGAGTCTCCTAGCAGGATGGAGAAGACGCGGTTTTGGATGCTGTAGGTCTCGTTCTCGTCGAAGGTGATGAGGACGAGGGTGTTGTCCATGAAGCGCTTGTCTTCGAGGAGAGGGGTAAGGAAGGTCTTCAGCCATTCGCCAGCGACGGTGACGGAGGTGTCGTGACCGTCGGAGGTCATGTTGGGGGTGATGAACATCCATTGGGGGAGTTGGTCATTCTCAAGGTCGGTGGCGAACATGGTTGTGTTCTTGATCTTGGCGGCTCGCTCGGGCTTAGTCACGACAGAGTT
This sequence comes from Cadophora malorum, assembly GCA_017365405.1. Classification (NCBI taxonomy): domain Eukaryota; kingdom Fungi; phylum Ascomycota; class Leotiomycetes; order Helotiales; family Ploettnerulaceae; genus Cadophora; species Cadophora malorum. The sequence continues at coordinate 35,261 of JAFJYH010000256.1, read as the reverse complement.
GTAAAGGATCTCAGGGCTAGCGTTCGTCAGTAGGTAAGGTTTGCAAGGCCGCGTGGACGACTTACTTGTGTTTGCGAACGTAGTCGTTGGCGCCATTCTTCTGGTTCACCCATCCAAAGCCTTCGAAGCCAGAATAAGGCATGTCTTCTTGATACAATCCCCAGCCTGGAGAAGTTAGCTCTAGTGTCCATAACGAGAAAGTTGAAGTGGTCGAATGTTCCCAGCCAGGTTGAGCACCAAGCTTGCTCGTTGTAGAAGAGCAGCTTGTACAAAACTAAGCAACGAACGGGATAGACTTACTGATTCCCCTATCGTCAAGGAGGTCTACGACGGAAGAGACGTTCTGAGGAACAGCAATAAATGGGTCACCATTCAGCCCAAAGTAGTCACTAATTTCTAATCAGCAATTGCGAGAAGACACCAATCGGAAAGATACATACCCTCCCACAGCTGCCATGTAGTTTGGCTCTGAAGGGTGCGTAACGGCATAGTTTTGGCTAAGAGTAATTCCCTTCTTGGCAAAGAATTGGAAGTTGGCTGTCATGTGGTTAGCCAAAAGACTTGGAGCATAAGTGCGGGAAAGAACCTACGATCCCCAGCTGCCATATCGTAGTCGGTATTCTCAAACCAAATTGAGACATAACGATCGAACGACTTTCCCTTCACTTTGCTGGTTGGGCTCAAGGTAAGAGCAGTAGCCTGAGCCGCGTAGACATCGGCGACATCCGTGGCAGTGGGAGAAGCTGGAGCTGGAGCAGCCAAAGCTACAGAAGCCCAAGAGGCAACTGAGATAGTGGAAGAGAAACGCATATTGGAGTCTTGGGAAAGCTTGACTTGACTTGGCGAGGCTGAAGAAAGAGGAGAATTCTTGGGAGGGGATCGCCAAGGTACTTGTACTTTACCCTGGCGCCGGTAACTTGTACCTTGACGGCGGTGGCAGGGGACCAGCAGGACTTGTCCAAAAGAAGAAGTTGAGATTCTAGAAGACGGTGACAGGCCGTCCTGACTTCGCCATCCTAGCTAGTAGACTCTACGATTATGAAAGGAAAGACGGGAATGGCCGTAAAAACACGGATTAAAGGTAATGAGCTTCACCTGATTTGTTAAAAGCAAACGATATTCGACGTCGTCCTACTCCCAAGTGGGGGTGATAGGAAGCACTTGCACTTCTTTGATCCTTTGACATCCCGTCCTACCCTTTTCTTTTCGTTCCTAGCCACACAACAGATGCACGAGGTCATCACCAACACCCCATCTTTAAAATTATGATGAGTAGTCCGCTGAGCAGGCCGTCTTCTGCTGTGGGTTCCAATGCCAGGATTTGCTAGGTGGCCAAAGATCCGGATGACGGCTTCCACGCCTGATTAGCATCGTGCAGCTGTTGATTGGCAACCAGAAGTCTTGGTCCTGCATCCTCCCATGAATGATGCATGGAAACTGTGGCGACATTCGAGGTAAAGGAGACAAGCTTCGCGAATTGCAGCGACGGCGCAAAGAAGCTTTTGTTCATGAACGGCAGACCTAACTGCAACTAGGAAGGTGGGAGCAATGGATCAAGCCGGACTGCCAAGGATGTTGTGCCCGTGGGGAAATGGAAATGTTTCATTGGTGGCAGGTGAAGCTACGGAAAACGTCCAGAATACGAAGCTTCTGGCGTAAGTTGACATGTTGATCATGGTCGCTTCGAGCAGTAGTCGCAATTATTTGGAGCTGAGGAAATTGAAGAGCTGCTTCTGCATAGCGGAATACAAAACTCAAATTCTTCATTGCTTGTCAAGGTTGATCTTCGCGTAAACAGTCCTTCCAGAAGACCTCTCGGCTCGTTTCAGGGGTCCATATCGGCAAAACAGAAGCCGAGCTGCGCAAGCTTGTGATCATCTGAACCTCAGAACATCTTCGACGCGCGCCAGGCTCTCCTTGCTATTAAGCACTTCTCTACATCAGCAGCCTTGTTAAACAGCGTCGAGAGGGATCTGGAGGTCTTCCCTTGCTCCATCGTCATTAGAAAGTGTCACTCAGTCTTGTACACTTTTCTGTCTGGTCTCGGACCCCTCATCAATTATGGGGTGCTGAAGCAGTCAACCTTCGAAATCATACAACTTCCCTGACGTCGCCACTCCCACTTCTTCCTCGACCATGAGTTCCTACAAAGACGAATCGTTCCGACGCGAAAGCGACAGCCTCGATGATGTCGAAATGCAGGAAAGGGACAGTGATTCAAGGGGCGAACAAGAGGACCGCTTACTTCCTTCCGCAGACACAGAAGAAGTTGGAGAGATGGAATACAAAGTTGAATGGCATCTACGAACCGGATGGGCCATTGCTCTGTCAGTTTTAGCAGCAGGATTGGCCTTAGTTGGCTTAGTTCTGTTTACGAAGCTCTTCATCGTGGGTAGTACGGTAGCCGTCGAAGATGCAGACATGGAAATTGTAGGCATTGGAGGGTTTCGCAGACCAGCCAGCGACTATATTTTGGATCCTTCCTGGGACATCAATGCGGCGCCGACAGTGCGACAATATGAATGGAAAGTGGTGGATATTGTCGCGAATCCGGACGGCGTCTTTAGGCCAATGATTACCATCAACGGGAAATTTCCAGGTCCTATGATCGAGTGCAATGAAGGCGATACCATCATAGTCGACATCGACAATCAGAGCGTCAACGCAACATCGATCCATTTTCATGGGATTTATCAGAACGGTACCAATCACATGGATGGAACATCTGGTATCACACAGTGTCCAATTGCGTCAAGACGAAAGTTCCAGTACAAGTTTACGATTACTGGCCAATCAGGTACCTACTATTATCACGGCCATCAGGCAATTCAGATATCTGACGGACTCTACGGCCCACTTGTGATACATTCTCGGAACGAAAAGAAGTTGCAGCACATTCCGTACGCAACTGATCGAGTTGTAATGCTGCAAGATTACTACCACGAGCTCAGCAGTGGCCTGTTAGTGACGAATCTCGAGCCTGGCAACGAGGCTCCTCCAATTCCCAATGGAGCGTTGATTAATGGTTTGAACAAGCGCGACTGTTCTCAATTACCTGGTCGAATGTGTGACAACTCGACTGCAACGGTTCCAGCATTCGAATTGGCAGCAAATGCGCACCATCGCTTGAGATTCATAAACGCTGGAGCTTTCGCTTGGTTCCAGGTCTCTGTGGACGAGCACGAATTTGCCATAACTGAAGCTGACGGAACAGACGTTGTTCCGACCTACGATAGCAGGATGATGATTGCACCAGCTCAGCGTTACAGCATGGTCATCAATACCAACCAGACTGACATGGATTTGTTCTGGCTGAGAGCGAGGATGGTAACCCATTGTTGGGCCGAACCTGAACTTCCTGGGCCTGGTGCGGATGAAGTGAAAGCAGTCATTCACTACACAAAATCGAAGCAGCCACAGCAAGGCTTGATCTCTCAGCCTACTTCGAGAGCGTGGACTCAAGGAATGGAAATGCAGTGCCGGGATATGAACACCACTTCCTGGGAGCCTGCATCTTTCGAGCCAGCACCATCAGAGGCAGATTACTCTTACTACCTCAGAGCAAATTTGGAAATTGGCGATTGGTATGCTGACTTCTGCTACTCGAGACCGTTGTTCAATTACTGATCTGATAATCAATAGGAGACTACAGCGCGGATTCTTCAATGCGTCCACTTTCAGGCCCAACCTTCGAAATCCAACTTTGCACCGAACTGTTGAGGGACTGTCCAGCAAGAACGAGACTTTCAATACCCTGCGAAACTTCGATGGTGTCAATGACAAATGCTACGACAAAAAGAATGACTTCACTATTCAGCATGCAGGCATCAAAGTCGTTGATATAATCATCCAGAACTTTGACGAAGGCAGTCACCCTATGCATCTTCACGGCCATAAATTCTGGGTACTAGGGCAAGGCCATGGAATGTTTCCTGGTTACGAAAGTCTCGGATTGAAGCCAGAGGGCAAGGGAACTCTCAAGAGCCACGAGAACGCCCTGGATCGCCTGATTCGAAGAGACGTCGCAACGCCCGAAGGCTTTGGCTGGCTAGCTTTGAGATTCGTCACAGACAATCCAGGAGTATGGGCGTTCCACTGCCACATGGCATGGCACTCAGAAGCAGGGTTGCTGATGCAATTCGTCAGCCGCGTCGACGAACTCGCAATCTGGCAGATTCCCGAAGAGAACCGCAAACTGTGCGAAGCAAGTATCGAGGAGCTCGAGAGAGGTGCACCGCCCAAAGATGAGAAGTGGTTTGGCTTCGGAATTGGCGGTTGAAAAGCAGGTTCTCTCTGAAAACATCTTCGGAATGGCCGACTGTGGTTATTCGCGAGCGCATTATCTCAGATGTTGAAAATCCGAGCCCGGCCGGTCGCGTCGTTCGACCGATGGATCCGAGGGTTGTTGACGGGCGCAAACGCAACCGGAGCCGAGGGGCGAAGGCGAAGTAAGCTTTGATCCAGGAACAAACTTCCAGATTGTGTTCCTGACGTCCGGCAAGATAATTATCTGCCTGGTCCGAGGAGAGAAACCATATGCCAGTGGCGAATGCAGTCGCAATCGCTTATGGTGTTATTCTTACTGCGTCAGGTGATGCATGGGGAAGGCATAAAGTGAAGCCGGTCGGTCCACGGGTGGCTTGGAAAAATAGGGTGTCGTTTGTTCCTCCGAGTGAGCAGCGTGCATAGAGAGACAGTAGAAGCTTAACTTTATTGCCACAACATTGCATGCATAGCCTATGGTTGTGGAGCAGAGCCTTGTGCAAAGCCAAAGCAAGCCACTTGATGCAGAGACGTTGTTGGTGGTGGCGATATGTTTCAAATTTGGATAGCAATTCGGTTCGGACAGATGGAGATGGAATCTGTATTGCCTATTTGGATCGATCTATGGAAGTTGGAAATCTTCAAGTAATAAATCAGTGTATTACCAATTGAACTTTGAGTTCGAATAATTCATTCTCCTACCCCATTGATTTGTAACAACCGTTCTTGGCAGCATGGATAGCTTGGCAAGGTAAGGGAGATTTGGTAGCCTCGCATGCCTTTCTCTGTTCGCCCTAGATTGGTGTGGAAGAGGAATCCCCTATTCAAGTTTGGTTTTTGATGACATTTGATTGAGCATGGGAAAACGCTATGTTCTTACTTCGAGGTTCTTCGGTTACTACTAATTGGTCTAGCCTGATAATATCACATGTGCCTGCCGCCATGAGAATGATTTTAATTGAGTCTCTTGGGTTTCAAGTCCTTTCCCATAGAACAAAGTAAGAACAAATGTACCGAGGTACAGACTAATACCAAGACAACCGCGCTACAAATGTGACTTGATACCAAGCAAGGCCTCCGAATGGTACAGAGCCGAAGTCAACAAGAGATGGCTCTCGAATAATTGTACAGTACGTACATTTGAACAACCACCTACGTACAGTACCACCAAGCTACTCTCCAGATATTCCTCCAGCCAAGGCGAGTATGAATCACCTCTCAGTAAGTCCAGCATCAACCCAGGCTCTGTTAGAGAAAAATCGGTGAAGTCCCACCAGTCTCCATGATAATGTCGGAGATATCGGACTTATCTCCATAGACCAAGAACATCCTCTCAAAAAACAATGCTGTTTTGAAAGCCATTCTCTGATCAATCCTACCATGCGTCCAAGCCTTCTTCTCGCTCTGAGTCATTCTGCAGCTGACATCTAGCTGGAGTTCCCGTCTTTGTCAGCACGCAGATTTCCTTAAGGTTGTGGTGGTGGGAGTGAGAATCGAGATCAGGCTTTCCTCTAACCTTTAACGAAAGACGCGCATTGCTGCTGCAGCCTCCACGCAGACTCGACATCACTACTCACCGTCGCATCCGCTTTCTTTCTATTCCACCGCATCGCGGACAATTTTGAAATCGGTGGCAAAAACCTACGACGTAGAGACGTCCTCCTGCGCCTGCATCTGCATCATTGGCAATCCGTTGCTTTACAGCTTCACACTTTCCATCAGTCCCGGATCCCCTGTCCTTTCTTGTCTTACGCTGTCCGTAGAGTTTCCGTGGACTTCCAATTCTTCAGAAAAGTCCAAAGTCCTTTCGAGCTGTCCAGAAGGCTGCGCTGAACCCTGGCATTGGCGATTTTGGGCATGGATGGTCTGCCCGCTCCTCACTGACTGGCCAATAACATCCCCCACTTCAGCCTTGCGCCGCTAAGGTAGCTTCAGTTCCCATTCCACACTTCATCCATCCAAGGACGACAGTCGCATCAACCTCCAAATAGACTCTTCCAGGTGGATGAGTGATCATTTGGACGCCTTGCAGAATTTCCAACGTCGACGATATCCGGATCTTCCTGTACAGACTGCGCCCGGTCCAGCTTCAACACCATCCGGTCTTTGTTCGTCCCGCCCGCGGTATTTGAGGAACTCTAGAGATCCGCGTCCGACGACACTGCCATTCATCGAGAAGGTTTGGGGATGTTCGGTTGTGGAACGCGAAAGTAACTGCCCAATTCTGTAAGAAACATGCCCCAATGCGGATAGTAGGACAAGATGAGGAAGTTGGCGCATGAACACCAACTGACAATATTCAGATCAACCAACCGACCGACCGACGTACGACCAGGTCGTGGAGCATCGCGCATACGCCCTAACACCGACCGCCGAGCATTGTTCTCGTCAATCTCCTCCTCGTCTTCCTCCTCAACCTGTGACAGGTCACCCTCTGCGAGACGCAGACCCTCTCGCATTCGACCGAGAGACCAGTGGCGCACCATTCCCTTCCTGAACAGACGTCACCCTCTCTCTTCTCAGATACTGCAGCCCAGCCCTGCTCTTTCAGCAAGCTACCAGGATACAATTGAATCGGTCTGCATCAAGGACCATCCCATCTTCTGCACGATCCCTTCTCGGGCTGGAAGCTATCGTCGAATTGGTGCTTCGGCGATACTGCCCAACCCGGTTTTGGTGTAGAAGCGAGCGAGCAAGTCTCACTCTCGTTGTGCCGTCCTAGAAATATCTGAGTAATCAGATACTCTAGCAGATTGCTCGATCTGCAACGTAGAACGGATTTGGAATCACCCCCAAGGGCCATCGAGAACTCCGTCTGTGGGGGATTCGACCCACCGGTGTAGAAAGACCCCCTTCGTGGACAAGGTCCCCTAATATTGCGGTCTGTTTCATTGGCACTCGTTGAAGGGGCGAAAGAAGAGTTCGGGGGACGAACAGGCAGCCTATATACGACATCTCTAGACGTTTCTAGTAGCTGCTGAGTGGACATAAGGCTGCTCGTCATCTGCATACTGAACGCTATCTCCACCAGTGAACCCTAAGCCCTGACGGCTAGGGCTGGTTGATCAAGACAGCTCCCTGCTCGTGCCTCTAGCCGCGTGCGGGAGGAGATTCCAGGACGAGTGGCTTCGCCCCTCCGCACTGTCTATCATTGGCTACGTGGATAGCACACCGTTGTCAGATTCATTAGAACAGTGGTGAAAGTACCGATAAAGGACATATCTATCCCTCAACCAGACGCCCCACTTCTGGCGGTTGCTGAGAAGATACATTCCTTTAGTAGTTGAGGTCATTCTTACCACCTTACAACTACTATTCGTGCTTTTCAATCCGTTCCGTTAGCAATCATTTATCATCATGACACCCACTCCCCCTTCTACCACCTCCTCGAGCGCTGGAGGTCACTCTCCAGACGCCCAGTACCGGGTCGTGCGGAAGAGAAACAGAGTGCCCCTGTCATGCGGGCCGTGTAGGCATAGGAAGTCAGTGTTCTCCTCATTCCAGAGATCCTCGTTTCCCCTTTCCGGTCACTGGGACTCCATAGGTCGCTTCAGGACTGACGAAAATGCAGGTTGAAATGTAACCGGTCGCACCCATGCGAGAATTGCGTGAGGAGAGGTGACGCCTCCTCATGCTCGTATGCTGCACCGGGTACTCGCAAGAAGAACCAAAGTCAAGGAGCAACCAGCCCTGATGATATGCAAAACCGTATTGACCGTTTAGAAGGCCTAGTCCTGTCTTTGATGACGAATGGAGCCCAGTCTGCTGGGCCGACAGCGGCTGCTGCCGCCATCTCCCGCTCCCAGAGCGACAGTGCGGCTTCCTCTTTTCCAACCGAGTTAGATCGCGACGAGGCCGATATGATTAAAGAAGAAGAAGAAGGTGATGATAGCGATGTTGAAGGCGTTACTAACTCTCTCGGTATCCTGAAGGTTGATGCTGACAAAGGAAAATCTCTGTATTTTGGGGACTCCCACTGGCATTTAGTTCTTGCAGATGTGAGTATTTCATCGCATTCTATACAATTTGATCTTTCTCATCTATTTTGCCCCTATCCATCTTTACTGAGGAGATGGGATTACTCATATTGTTACTGTGTTGTTCGTATCCGCCTCCACGGCTTCAGCCGATTCTCGAAGGCTCAGGTTGCATAAGATTTTTGAAGAAGTGTTGAGACTGCCCGGGGTCTCAATAAGCTTGATTAATTTTCTTCCTACATTGCTCTATAGCGCATCACTCGAAATAGCACGCACTGACAAGTTTGCCAGATTGCCGAGGTCAAGAATTACTTTGTGTCCCACAAGAAGGAAATGGAAAGCAATTACGAGAGAATCAAACAATCAAAACCAAGCACTGCACGAGATGGACCGGCTTTTCTATTCAGCGCGCATACTGACGCCTCGGACTCGGATTTACGAGCAGAAGTACCACCAAAGTCAGCAGTTGATAAGCTCGTGACACGGTACTTCAATTCCTACGATCCAGCTGTTCACATTCTCCATTCACCCACGTTCCATAAGCAGCTGCAAAGTCACTGGCAGGATCCTTCGAAGACTTCGATAGTATGGCTAGGTCTTCTATACTCGATTCTGTGTCTGGCGATGCAATCGTACCACAAGATTGGGGATGAGCCATTAGAGTGGAAAGGTAAGAGCAGAGCTGAAGTTTGATGGTTGAACATTGCTAATCTGGAAAAGGCCGCACCCTCGACATGGCTGCAGAATACCGATTGCGAACAGTCCAATGCCTCGTCAACTCGGACTATACGGTATCATCAATATACACAATTGAGACGCTTGTACTCTACGTACATGGTGAGTATAACAGTCGATGGGATGCGGAGGTTGGAATATGGGTCATCATTGGCATGATTGTGCGTCTAGCAATGAGAATGGGTTACCACCGAGACCCGAGTAAGTTCTCGGGTGTCACACCTTTCCAGGGAGAGATGAGGCGCCGAGCTTGGAGCTTCGTTCGTCAGATCGATACCATGTTCTCATTCCAATTGGCACTTCCAAGTATGATTCGAAGCACGGATTGTGACACAGCTCTGCCTCGAAATATATTCGAAGATGAATTTGGCCCTGACTCGAAGATACTTCCACCTGCGAGACCCATGACGGAACCTACGCCGATATCCTATATGATTACCAAGGCTCAAATATCATACGAATTTGGCGAGATTCAGGAAGAGTTGAATTCGGTCAGTGGGAAACATGTCAGCTATGAGGACATCTTGAAGCGGGATACCCGCTTGCGGGAGCTGAAGAATAACATGGCTGCACATTTGCAGCTACGACCAATTGAAGAGTGTACACATGATCCTGCAACACTGCTCATGCAGCGCTTCAACCTAGATATCTTCTGGCAGAAGACGATGTGTGTCCTGCACCGGAAATACATTGCTCGAGCTCGGCAGAACACTCGATATGCTCATTCGCGGCGTGCCTGTGTTGATGCATCGATGGAAATTCTTCGTCACCAAGCACAGCTGTACAAAGAATCAGAGCCTGGTGGTCGGATGCGCACGATGAAGTGGTTCATTTCATCACTTACAAAACATGACTTCCTCCTCGCAGCTATGATTGTCTGCCTTGATCTCAACTACGACTACATCTCCGAATCACTGCCCGAGCCACCACCAAACTACGATCCCTATTTCTGGTCCTCCACACAACGCGCCGATATGCTTGCCGCCCTCGAGACTTCCCAAAATATCTGGAAAGAGTCTGCCGAGTCATCAATGGAAGCCTACAAAGCCTCTGGAGTACTCGGCATCATCCTCGAGAAGCTCAAGATGACAGAGAAGAAAGACCGACCCACAACCACCGAAGTCTTCGCACAGATCGACGAGGATAGTCTCCGGCCAGAACACTCTGCCGCTATGACGTTGGGCATGCTTTCTGGTGGCTTGACACCCAACTCGGCAGCTATATTCAATGCTATGGCTCAGAGTCCTGGTGGCACGAGGTATTCTGGCATGGATACTAACATGGGCGAGTCGTCAAATAGCACGGGTTTGACGCCGAATTATGGGATGGATATTTCCAACCCGTTCGGCAATATCAATAGTGTCAACTCGCCTTTCTCTGTCTTTGGGAATACGGGTTCGGGTATCGGCATGATGGACGTGCCGGGGAATTTGGACTGGGTATGTCCATCCATTCTCGCCATTACTTACAGCCTTCCATGATACTACAGACATTTCTTGGCTCTCAATTTACTATTTGGATCCGACTAACATGATCACAGGACGCTTGGGACTCGTACATCCAGAATGGCAGTACCATCGACCCCTCTTTCCAATTCTACCCTACCAATCTCGATCAGCCACTCAACCCAGATATGCAGCAGCAGCAGAATCAAGGCGGTGATAACTCTGGTTTCGGCAATAACATCTTCATGGGTGCCAATACGCCTGGTAGGTGAAGGAGATATGGTGTGAGCGACGAATAGGAGGAGAGAATGACGATGTGGAATGTGAGATATACGGCCGTACACATTCCATGCCAGCGATATGGCTGAAGCGAGGTCCTCAAACAATCTGGCATGATGATGGGGTATTCTCAAAGGTACCGGGTGATTAGGTCATGGGACGCCAGAGTAATCTAGATTTGACGGTGTATCCCATGGTGGCTTAGCTTGGCCCATTTAGCTGTGATGTGGCTACATGTTTTTGTTCGCTTGACATTTTAACATGTGTATGGCGTGGAATGATTGGGATGACTAGGCATGGCTGGGCGAGCAGACGGGTGGGAATGGATGGGAACGGAACGGAAAGGGAAGGAAAGGAAAGGAAAGGAAAAGGAAAATCTCCACATCTTACTTTATGAAGTATGGTCAATACCAAAATCTCGAATGAAAATCAAGAAAGCACCTGAAATCAGATTCTGATAGGTGCGATCACTGTCCCGATATGGGCATTCGATGAGCATACAATATCGAATTGTGGCTTGAAGATATAGTTCAGGTGGTGAAGTAAGTGGCTTGCTTGCTTGCATTTGAATCTTGTGTTTACGGACGAAAGCTACCCTACTCTACTCAACTTCAGATTCGGGATGCGATTCGATGTCGTGAAGCGAGCGAGCGAGCGAGTTACTCCGAGGAAGTATACACTGAGGTAAAGGGAGAGAAGCAAGGTTAAGGTTGTCTGTCCTGCATGCTGAGGAAACTTTCTGCATATGGATTTGGCGTCTGCATATGCATATGCATGCACGTTCATGCAGGTCGTGGTTATGTCAGCTTCTGCAGAGTAGGGTTTGTGGGATTGGTTGGATGGGATGGTGGTTAGGTACATACGAGTACGGACGTAATAGATAAGAAGCGAAATGGAAACAAGGAAGCGCTCTGGAAAGAGGTTTTATTTTGTAATTCTTGGCTGGAGGTTGTACTTGCATGCACGGTGCTGGCTTCGTGGCTTTTAGAAGCCAGTAGGAGGAAGGCGGTGATGGTGCGGGATATGTTGGCTCTTGATCCAGGTGATTGGGGGTTGATGAGTGCCAAGACGGGATTTGAGTTCGGTGATGTTGAAGTGGAGTTTGGTAAGCGAGGTTGGAAAGAAAACATGGAACGTGAAGCGAGCGATACGACTGCTGGGTAAGTAGGAGCGTGGGAAGCTGGGGCAAAAGAGCGATCGGGTCAAGGACATAGATTTCGGAGTTGGAATTGGAGTTAGCTCTCAGCGGGCGCATTCTGGAGGGGCATCCAGGATACTACACATTTAAAGCTGATTATTTTGATAGAGTGACATGTTCCCTTCGCTTGTGGTGTGTTGTTGACAGTATTCTGACAAAATTCTATAGAGCGGATACAAGAATTTACACTAGTATAGGTACTACCATTGTACAAGATCTACCCTGGGAACTAACGAGAAGCGAAACTCTTCCAAACAGCATTCACAGTAGTTTCCGTTCCGTCCAACTCTCCACCATCCTCAACTTTGACTGCCTTCCACAGATGGGGCTGCCACTGAACAGTCCAGACGCCACTGATGTTCAGCTTACCATCTCCATCTCTCTTGAAGCTAAACTGCGTCTCACATTCATCGCTCATAGAGTACCCTATCCCAGCAGCATTCTTAGCTCTCCACCTCAATCCCCACTTCTGGAAGCTCAAGCGTTTAGCAGACGCAACATCTCCGGGCCAGACACCCTTCTTCAACTTGCAAGCCTTCTCGAAAGCAGGGACGTCACCTAATGGACGGCTATTCTCAGGCAAAGGAATGAAGCGCATGCAGCCCGAAACTCTGGACCCGATCTTGAACGTAGCCCAAAGTTGGCGACCGATTGCGGCGGGCTTCTTTTTATTGGAAAGGTAGATCGTCATTGTGAAACGTGCATTCTTCCCAGCTTTCAGACCATCAATCACATCTGGAGCATCGATGTTCCATTTCCCGAGGACGTCCCATGCCCAGACTGGAGGCTTCTCCACGCATTCACTTGGAAGAGGAGACTTCCATGGATAGTTTGCTGGTGGGGGTGGCTCCTTAAATCTCTTCTCTTCCCAAAGAGCATCCAACGTAGGCTCTTCTGGACCTCGAGGCTTGACATCGCCGACGCGAGTGCCCTTGAAACAGCAAACCGAACAGCCAGCGAGAATGACACCGCTCAAGCTCATCTTTCCGTCTTCTCCGCATTTGAAGCTGATGTCTGTTGTCATTACGTCTCTTGGCTTGTCCCCTCGCATGCTTTCAGGTAGCCACTTGTCGATCAAGGTACCTCTCCACTTGATCCACCAGTGATTGATACCATTGGGTGACGGGCCTGCTTGGGCGTCATCCTTTAAAGCACAAGCTCCAACAAACTCCTCTGCTGTGATTCCGTCCTTATCGGGAGAAAACGATTCAACAGGACAAAAGCGCATTACACCATTCCAATCGTGACCGAACTGGAATTCAGCCCAGTATTGACTGGGGGACCCATCCTCTCTAGTTTCCTCGTACATCTTCATGTATCGAGGCGCTGTCGCGTCATCTCGGTCCATGAAGTCCTGTGCCGGGGTGATTTCCCATTGCCCGGTCATCGATGTGGGCCAAGGTTTCTCTGCCTCCAGCTTCTCTTTTGCTTCTCGCGCCATTATTTCAGCATGTGTAGCCTCCATTCGTTTCATGCTTGCATCATCTTCCTCTCTATCTGTTTCTGACTCGTCGCTGTCATCCATATTCCCCTTACAGCGGCGGCATGCCTCCAATCTTGATTCTTCGTATGGATCCTTCAAATCCTTGTTCCACCAGGCCTCCACTGTCTTATCGTTTCCCTTGGGAGGTGGAATCTCGCCCGTTTTGATGCCAGAGAACTTTCTTGCCTTGTATCCACCCACTATCATCTTCCCGTCTAATGTCAAGGCCCCGTCCGCCACCTTGCTGAATCGCAATTGCGTTTGCCACTCATCTGTCCCCTCCTCAATGCCTTCCGTATCACACTTCGCCTTCCACCGAAAATTCCACGTCGAGAAACCTCTCGGCTCCGGACCAGCCCAAACACCCTTCTTCAATACGCATTCCTGATAGAATTGCAGATGGCTCGCGATGTACTTGTGACCAGGCGCAAACCGCATGCATCCCGTCCAAGTACCCCAGCAAAACGTTCCCCAAAGCTGTCGGCCAATCTTTTTATGCCTTGGATTATTGGCGTATTTAATTTCAAGGGTAAATGGAGGCGGACCGTCGGGATACTTTCGATCGAAGAATACTAAGTCGTGTGAGAGTTTCGAGGCATCGATGGTCCACTTTCCCGTCACGTCGAAGGCCCAGTCTGGCTGCTTCTCGATGACATCCGCCGAAGAATTGCTCAGAGTTGTACTTGCTCTTGATGATTCTGGGGAACCGACTTGAGATTGAGCAACTGAAGTATCAGATTTTGAGTGTTTCGATACTCTCTTGGGTTTTGGTGCTGCTTCTTGAGAGTCCTCGAACGCACGTTTTCCAGTTGAATTCGAGGGAATGACTTGAAGAGCAGCTCGGCCTGCTGTAGGCTTTGCAACGGCTCTCTTTTTCGGTGGCATTCCTGCCAATTGATTGTATTCCGGTATTTCTCCCGAGGTTTACAGAAGTTTTGTTGTGCCGGTGTTTACGGAAGCTCTGGGTGACGCGACCTGACGCGTCGGGCTCAACAAGTCTCGGCAAGTCACGTTTCTCCACTCGCCTCCCCCCCCCCCTTACACCCTGGATTGAAGAATTTAGTAGACTTGTTAGATGAATACGAAATCAAGTCCAGAGCATCGAGTTCCACGTATTAGTTTGCTGAAACAGAAATTTCATGTGCGACAAGAACTCTGGTGGGAGAGACCTAGCAACACAGGAATCACTGTGATCATTCGCTCGTTCCAGAGAAGTCGGTGGTAGTACCTAGGGAGACGCAATAGTTCATGTCTAGGTTTTCTATTTCAATTTGTAACATTGGATGCCAGCCTTTAACAACACTACTCGTCATACCGGAAGAGCTAGAACTTGCGTCCACGGCCCAAATACCTTCATCTTCGAATCCGGCACATAATCCTTACTCTGCGAGTCCCTCACTCTCTCCAGCGTAGCCTCCTCAATCAACGCAATCCACTTCCTATCATCTCCCAGCCGCTTATTATACACATCCCACAGGCCGGGCAAGAACCTCACATCCTGTACACAATAATTCATGATTTCCGTACTCAGCGGCCTTTCATCAAACACCTCATATCTTCCTCCCTTTTCCGGCGCAAACAAGAGCGCTCCTTTATCTTTGACTGCTTCCCAAGTCTTCTTCTCAGCTGGAGTGAGCTGGGCATGTGTCTTGATGCAGCGAGCTAGGCCGCAGACTGTTCGTTTCTGGTCGAGGCCTCCGGCGCGAGAGCCGAGCTCGAGGAGTTGGAGGTCGATTATGCCGGCGAGGGAGATCTGGAAGTGGGAATGGAGGGCATCGGAATCGTTGCGGACATCGAAGAAGACTTTGGGGATTGAGGCATCTTGGAGGATGGACTTGAAGGTCGTTTGAGCTTGTGTTGGGGAGGGCGTGGAGAAGGCTAGGCTGCCAAGGGTGGTGATGTCGAGGAGGTAGGTTGTGTGGTTTGGGAAGAGGAAGAGTGTAAGTAGGGAGATCGTTCCATAGCGGGATAACTTGGCGCCTTCCAAATCTATGTATAGAGAAGGTATCGAAGAGCCTTTGGTTGTGAGGTTGAATGTGTTGAGCGTGACAAGGAACATCTGGAGGGATGGTAGGGAGTCAACAAACAAAACGTTGGACGTAGATGATGACATATTGTCAACATTTCCGCAAGGATGATAGAAAATCAGTAGGCCAGGATCAACAAGAAGAATAGAATATAGTGTACAGCGGAACCTAATTGATTCTAAAGTGGCTGGGAGGTGGCTGGGGATCTGGCCACTACAATTGTCTTTGTGAGACGGTTCCAAATTCTAACACTGTTTGATCTCAGCTCACACATCTCTTGAAAGATGTGGCTGTTGGCTGCACAGTGCTGGTTGGATCCTCTGGGTTCAGAAAATTCCAGTCTCGGCCAAATTGAAACCAGTTCCACAAGGAGAACTGAATACGAATCCAGCTGAACACAATTGACGTTTAAATTTCAAGAGATGCAGGTACGGCACAGTCAAGCTGAATGGGATGGTTGGTAATGGATGAGGTATGCACGGCTGGGACTCTTTTCGAAAACAGAATCGCCAACGAAGGGAAACAAGTCAAATAGGAGAAAATATTCCAAAATCAAGGACTAGTCAGCAGCAGAGGCAGTTTATATCGCATGGTCATGTTCAAGAATGCCACAAGACACGAGGTCTGACACTTTCAGAAATCAACATCGTCGGTTGAGATTATTATAGTACAATGAATTTCTGCGGCTACTGCAGAAGAATTCTCTGGGCCTTGCATAGTCTCATTATTTCGGCATCATTGCCGCAGATTGCGCCAGAAAGAATATCTGTACAAAAGCTTAAAATGTTTTCCATAAAACGCCACCAAGAAAGGAAGTACAGTGTACAAGATGATTGTACAGAACGAACTTCATGCGTCATTACGAAGAAAGACAGCCTCTCAGGGCAGCCAAGCAAGCAAAGAAGACGACGATCGATGGAGAAATCTCCATGCGGCATTGCGCTGTACAGAAGAAGAAAAAAGAAATCTTTTCAAAATTGAAACCCCCAACCTAGCTACATCTACTGGTGCCTAATTTGGCGAGCTGGCGGTGGAGGCGCTGGATGACGAGGATCGTACTCCTCCTCGTAGAACGTAGGCTCTGCAGCTCGAGGTGCAGGCGCACGACTCTCATATACCGGCTTCCGGGCATAGACGTCGTCTTCATAGGTAGCGTAGATCGGCTCTGGTTCGCGACGGACAGGTCTTCGAATCATGTAATCGCCTGCCGGATCAGAAACGCGAACATACTCGAAAGCTTCCGCATACTGAGGCTCCCGTGGTCGAGGCTCATCTGCGTAAACACGATAGTACTCCTGACGAGGGGCTCGTTCAATTTCGCGCTCCTCGGCATCTTGTTGTGGGGTACGTGAGCGATAGATGGGCTCTTGGCGTAAGGAGTGAGCAGGATGAGGACCAGGGCTCATCTCTCGATACTGAGCTGCGTGTGTGCCCACCTTAACGTATACTGGCGACCTCGAACGGGCGCGGTCATTTTCGAGACGGACACTCTCATACCTGGCATATCTGCTTGGAGTTCGATAAGTGCCCTGACTGCCTTGTCTCTCATCACGGTAGACGACGTTGTTCAACTTGTACCGACGATCAACCAACTCAGGTGACCTGTCTCGTGGCCCTCCTGGCTCGGCAACAGAACTGAAGTATCTCTCCTCGTATGCATATGATCGTGCTGGTCGTGGGATATGGGCACGTTCTTGAATAACGTATCCAATAGGAACAACATCATTAAATTCGGGATTCTGAGGAAGCCTTGTGGTTTTAAAGCCTCGGTCACCTTCGTCATACTCTACGCGTTGACGACGTTGAGAATCCAGAGGGATGCGATACATCGTTGCATCGTCTTCGTGCGCAACCGCCTTTTGCTTTGGTACCGGAATCTCGGCATCAGATGAGATCTCGCCCGGGCGAAAGTTGTCCAGAAAACGCTGAGCTGCATTGCTTGCTTCGTCATGAGGCAGAAGTGAGCCAGCGCGTGCCGTTGGTCCTCGATCAGCTTGTACTTCGCCATCTTCGGATCCAACGTCAGCGACGTCCTCTTTGGCCGGTTGTCGTTCTCTAGCTTGCTGGGCTTGTTGTGAAATTTGTGCAACAACCTCGTGGATTCGACTTTGCTGGGCAGTAGCTTCGTCAATAGGTCGTGGGTGACCTCTTGCTTCTTCCTCGTACATGGCTACTGCTGACTCCTCGCGTCCGTTCAAGTGGTAGGCTCTTGAATTCGTAGCCCTGGGTGGGCTTGCGGGATAGATAATCTCTGCATCGTCGTATGCAGGAACAGGATTGCGTCGCACTCGGTATTCGACCCCTGCTGGCACTTCTTGGTATTGAACGCGACGACCGAATAACGGCTGCTCCTCGCGTACAACCACATGGCCGTACTCGGCAGCCGGAACTGCTGGGACAGTTCGAGGAAGGGGGGAAGGTCTCCTGTCAGTGTACAATCGCTCGGGCCGACCAGCGTACGGTTCCTCACGGATCTGATCGTCGTAGCGCTCCTCATAATGGTAGCCTGTTGAGCCGTCTCCCGGGGCACTTTGTTGTCTAGGCCGTCGCTCTCTTCGGGTGGGCTTATGAAGCGGTCGTGTATCTACTGGCAAATCACTTGGCCGCCTAGGGTCATATTCCTCGTTGTCGAACGAGGCACTTCCGACATCCAGAGACTTTTCGCTATCCAGAACAGCATAGTACTTATCGTGGTTATCTTGGGATGGAGCAAGCTCAGGGAAGTCACTTTGAGTGCCGTATTGTCCATACTGTTGATGTGCCTCGTGACGGAATCCATTGGAAGAGGCTGTAGGAGCCGCAATGATCTCAGGAACAGCCTCCGTGAATAGTGCAAGCTTCTGATCATCCATGCCAGGTGCGCTGACAACTGACGTTAGTTTGGCCATGTCTGGCAGGTCAACCATATCTCTGGTCCAATCAAGTGGGGTGCCGTAGTTCTGGGAGACTCCAAGATCATGAATTGTGTGAAAGTGATTCACAAGTTGAGGAAAGGAATAGTGCTTCCTTTGCGGACCTGACAGCGACCCAGCCATACCCAAGGTGCATGCTTTGCACAGCAATCCATTGACATTGCGGACTGGTCGCATATCTTTATTGCTAGACAAACCCTCAACCATCATCGACAGGGGTGGATCCTCCTGGTAAGTTTCACGGAAACGTTTCAACAGATGATAAATGATGGTATACACCTTGAGACTTCCTGGGACCTCCTTGATGCTTCCGATGGAATTCCATATATCACGAGCGTTTCGTGCAAGATCCTGAAGCTGTGTTGTGTATTGCTCGGTCTTCTGCAGAGGTGGAGGAAAATTGGTGGTAGGATATGACGGAGCTTGGCTGTAAGCTGTTCCATACTGTGTAGATGTATCGTAGGAAGCCTGCTGTCCTGGCATCTTCGAAGCCAGTGGTGGGTATTGTTGGCCCTGGTTGGTGTACATGTCTTGGGTGGCCTGATACGGTGCTCCTGGTGCCCCATAACCATTTTGGGCATAATCCCGAGGGGCATCATTGTAATCAGCGACGGTGGGTGCATGTGGTGCCACTGAGTACTGCTGAGGTTGGAATCCCTGGGAGGGATCTTGATATGCCTGAGGTGGGGGAGCATACGGTCCATTCTGATGGCCTGAATATTGATCACCAAATTGTGGATGGCCATAGTACGGACCTGGACTCTCCTGATAGACATGTGGGTTTGGACCCGGTATCGGTGTAGAGACTGGAGCAGGGTACCCACCATATCCATAATTCTGCTGTGCAATAGGGCCACTGCTCGGGTAGGGAACAGTGGCACTTGGTGCAGCAGAATAGTACGGCTTGACAGCATTGTCAGGATCCGGATTGAAAGGGGGATATTCAGGCCATTCAGACTTCCAATGGACAACGACACTTCCAACACTCAGGGCACTGGTGTGCTTAGCTGCGAAGTGTTGGATAACACCTTCGAAACCATAATACTTGTTGGCATACTCGCAGGCATTGCAAAGAAATAGTTCCTTACGGTATTGCTCTGTGTATGGCTTGATTTTAGTATCGAATACCCACTTCATGTTTTCCAATATAAGCTTCCGCGTGAAAGGCCCATTCGGTGGATCGAGTTCCGGTTCTCTTCCAGTCGCGCGAATCGCAGCTTCGTCCTTGGCAACCTCTGCGTAAAACCTCTTCCGGACGTAGATCAAGACCTCTGCAGCAAAGAGGGGGCTTGTCTCGTAGGATACCTTTTCACCTCCATTCCAGCCATCACGGACAATCTCGTCAGCATAACCACCAATCCGGGCTCGCAAGGGGGCTTGCATATCGTCCCATTCTCGGTCCGCAAGGTCCTTGGAGTCCGATCTGGATTGCATGTCCTGGAAACGCCTTTCATCAAAACGCTCTTGAACCACTCGGGTCTGAGCAAGTCGTTCATTCTCGCGTTGCTCGGCGTCTTCCCGCTGGGAAATTAGTCTCGGTTTCAGTACTTCCCAAGAACTGTCAACCAGCGGTTGTATGATCTGAATGGCAGCTTGAAATGATGGCATATGTGCTAGTACTCCGGCCGTAATGGGGGGATCGAGCAATTGGCATCTCCTTTCGATTTCTGCTCTGCGTGCTGCTTTCAGTTCAGCAACTTCCTCTTTGGTTCTTTCATGCTTAGTTGCAAGTTGGGGGCGAGGAGCATATGAAGCAAACCCATTTTGTGCTGGCGAATCGAAACGAGGGGGCGGATTTGTTGCTAAGTCTCGAGGATTAGTACGATCACTTGTAGCAATCTCATATGGGCCCAGGCGGAGATGTGTATACTCACTGAATCCGTTCTGAGTGTGAGGCAGTGGCTGGGATATTTGATTATTGGAAAAGAGGGGGTTGTTTCCTGGATGGGGTGGAAGAGTGCCGTTCGTCGGTCGCATCAAGATCGAGGCGGCAGGTGCTGCGGCAGACATTGTAGGCTGGATACTCTGCTTCTCTGGGCCAAGCATTCGCGCGATGCCACCACTTGCTTCCCATCGTTCCCAACGGGCTGCGTCGGTTCTCCGTTCTCTTCCTCGACCTTCCAAGCCTTTAAGCCACTCCTCGGCTGTCGCGGTCCCCATGCCCTTGACATCCTCGAATTCCTTCTTGATCTCTTCTACCTGATGATTGTAGAAATGCTTGGTGACTTGTAGGAATGCTGGATGCTGCCCAGTTTGGAGAGCAGCCGAGGAGAGTACATGGAGCTCATTGGTGAGGAATATGAAGGGCAGAGCTGCCATCAAAGGAGAAGGAATTGTAGACGAGAGGAGTAGATCGATTTCCTACCTTCGATTAGCTGCACTCCAGGGTCGAACTTCCACAACCACACTTACTTTTGTTGATTGTTTTAAGAGGCAGGGTCCACAGGTTCGGATGCCAAATGGCCATACTGGAGCTACTCCTTTCTCCCCTGGACCAGGATGCCATTGATCAACTACCAGGTTCGATTGCCTGGATTTTCCACAGAATTGGCACAAGGAACCACATGCCATCCTCCACATATCCAAGTCTGACTTCCCTGACAGAGGGGTTGGCAAGCCATGCAAGTTACTGGACTGCCTGGAATAACGCCAAATATTGTCTGAAGACAAAAGCCACAGAGCAGATTTTGTCAATGGGACCAGAGGCGGATGTGGCGAACGATCAAGATACATATTGAAAGTTTTGTTGACTCGCATCAGACGACCTAGACTTCTTGCAGAGCAGAAAGTAAATATGTGGTGCCATATCTCCGCCGGTAATAGAGACTTGTCCTTGCGCAAAGTTCCTTCCGGAGTCCAATGGTTCTTTACAGCGTCGTCTGGCTTGAGACGCTTCCGTACTTCGTCAATCATCTCATTTCTGGGCTGACCATTTGATGGTCCAATGGAATCCGAGTACTTTCGTTTCTTGGAGGTAATTTCGGCGTGTATGGGAGTCGCAACTGCTGAACCTGGATTCAACACTATTATGGATCCCTGGCGGTCATTCTCTTCCTCGTCGTCAGTCTCGGCAGACATAGAAACGTCCGAATCGGATTCGGACTCATTATTGTCGATTGTGGTAGCCATCTCTGCTGGGTCCTGGTTCTCGCTCATCGTCGATGGGGCCTGCATAGGGGAGTCAGCAGAAGTCGAGTCTGCCGATGAGGAGTCCGAGCTATCCTGGGATGCATCACTGGCCGATGTATCCATTTTGCGGTCTTCGAAGACTTCGGATGATATCTTCGTATTGGTTGTAGAGAAGGTCAGTGGCAACTGAGCACTTCGGCCGAAAAGGAAAAGTATACAATGAAACGAACAAGCAAAGCGGGGCAATTGTATAGAGATTTGTGGTCAGAATACAATAGACCAATTGAGATGATATGTGGGATAACTAGACTGGCAGAGCAGCCTCAAGAACCTGCAAAAAGAGAGGACACTGCGTCATGTCCATGCGAAAATACATGTGCAGCTAGCGACAAGTACAGCGCGCGACTGCAGAAGTACTGAGAGCAAGCAGAGAGCATAGACGAGCTGCTGCTGCGCGTGGAGCGAAGACGAAGAGATGCGAAAAGAGAGAAAGACTTCGAGATTATGAGAGAGGGTGTACTGACAGGATTATGTAGTCCTACTCACGCGTGTCTAGGAAGAAGGGCAAAGGACAGGACAGGACAGGGCGAGCGCAAGTGTGTGGATGGATTTTCAAGAAGGAAAGTAAGGCTGCAGATTCCCGGGAATCATTGGCTCTCAGCAGCTGGATTTCACATGAGGCGGGATGGAATTTTGATGCCTTGTGAAGCCTCAGGTATGATATCAACACACTGTCACTAGCATATTTTGAGTCTAGCTCGTGCATTGAACGTCATGTTCGTTTCGAGCTCGGCGGGTTGATCTCAGCCCAGGATACGATCCGGGAACACGAATCAATCCGAGTACTTTTGTACTAGGGACCAGTACTACAACCACTCTGCAAGCTACCATTCCCTTTTGTTACTTTGCAACAGTATCATCATGGCGTCTCTAAATACCTCTACGAACGGGCCCTCCATTAAATCCTCCTACCAAGGCGTCGTCAATTCCGCAGCACCTTCAGGCCCGCAGGCAAGCTCCCCAAGTTACGGCCAGTGGGCAGTCTTCAGCGTTTCTGCCCCTTTGGTGAACGCCTTCCAACAAGACAGTGGAGGAAAGGAGAGTATTTTGAAGGTCCAGAGTACAGGAGGTAGGCATATTGTTCTGTCAAATCCTAGGCTTCCGTGTTTGCTGACACCCGAAATAGAGGGGGAGCTTATTGACTTGATTGAGGACTTCTCTGAGGGACGGGTTCAGTTCGCATTCGTCAAAGTCAAGGACCCAAATACTACGCTTCCGAAATATGTCTTAATAGGATGGGTTAGTCCCTGGCAGTCGCGACGACATTGGGTTACAGGCTGACATGTTGTAGTGTGGAGAAGGTGTACCTGAGAGGACGAAGGGATATTTCACAAGCCATCTTGCAGCAGTTTCCAAGATTCTCCATGTTTGTCTACAAAGTGGCTTATATTCAGGCCTTCCATACTGACTTGTGGTAGGGTTACCACGTCCAAATCACAGCCCGATCCGATCGCGACCTCACTCCAGAGGGCATCATCCAGAAAGTGTCAGATGCTTCCGGAGCAAAGTACTCGGCTGGCAGCGCCGCCCCTCCCCCATCCTCCGGTCCTCCACCTCCGATGGCTTCCAAGCCGGTCTTCAACCCCACGAGATCTGGCGCAGGTTCTGGTTTCAATCCATTGGCTGGCTCGAGGTCTAGACCGGGACAGAACGATTCCAATGTGGACAATGATGGCTGGGGTGCAGATGCGCCTCCTGTGACAAGGTCCCAGTTGGAGAAGGTTCAGCCGGCGTACAAGCCAACAAAGGTCAACATGGCGGAATTGACCAAGCAGAATCCTGATGCTTCGCGAAGCAGTAGTGGGCGAGCTGACGATTCTGGAGATGTGGTCAGAGGAGGTTACCAACCAATTGGAAAGGTCGATATTGCTGCTATTCGTGCTCAGGCACAGAAGACTGGAGATGACCGACCTACCATAGTAAAAGGCGCGTACGAGCCAGTTGGAAAGGTGGATATTGCAGCTATTAAGGCACGGGCACAGAAACCATCCGATGATGGACCGCGACAGATTTCCCCGGCTTATACCGGAGTATCAGCTACCAGCAATACAAGCGACGAGCCAAAGTCTCTCGCAGACAGGTCCTCTGCATTCTCACAATCAGAAAGAATTACCACTATGCCAAAGCCAAAGGTCGCCAACAGATTTGGATCAAATGCATCAAACTTCACAGGAACCAAGGCACCTACGCCTGGTGTATTTGGTCTTCAATCTGCTCCTGCTAACGCTCCCTCGGCACCCGTCGGCGCAGCGAGCAGAACCTTTGCAGATGAAGGTGGAAAGACCCCTGCCCAGATTTGGGCTGAGAAGAAGGCAAGACAGCGCGGCCTCAGTGGTGCAGGCGACGCTCCTCCACCAAGCATGACCTCCCCAATCACGAGCCAGACAAGCGGAGGTGGAGAGTGGAAGAGCGGTTACTCAGGCAAGAGTTGGGCACCAGTGGCTACCAACCCGACAGGACGTTCTGGTACAGGCAGCATTGGTCAACAACGAACTGGCGAAGAAGAGCGTGAGCAAGAAGCTCCCGCATCACCAGCTGGTGGTATCAGTGCGATTCGAGACCGCTTCAAGGGCGGCGCTCCAATGGGAGCACCAGTCATGCCGCGATCAACAACAGGAGACCGAGACCAATCGCCGCCGCCACCTCCTGTCAACAACTCAACCCGACCAACAGGTGGTGTTCCTATGCCAGGCCTACCTAACAGATCACGACCTGACGAGGATGAGGAAGAAGACAATAGCGGCCCCAACATTCCTCCACCACCCCGCATCCAACGCAGCCCTACCCCGCCAACTCCCGAACGCGAATCCTCTCCAGTCCGTATCGCCATGCCAGTCGCTCGATCCAAGGAACCCGAGATGGAAGCCCCAGCCGAGCGCGACCCTCCTTCCACGATCCCGCCCAGCATGGAACGCGGCATGAAAACCGACATCCAAGACGGCAAAGAGCCCTCCGGCCACGATACCGCCCGTACAGCCGGCGTCGCCGTCGCAGCAGCCACATTCGGAGCCGCCGCCGCCGTAGCCGTGAACCAAGACTCCGCATCCAGCGGCAAGCGAGCTCTCATCCAATACGACTACGAGAAAGCCGAAGACAACGAGCTGGAGCTCGTAGAGGGCGAGTACGTCACCAACATCGAGATGGTGGATGACGACTGGTGGATGGGCACGAACGGCAAAGGCGAGAGCGGTCTCTTCCCCAGCAACTACGTCGAGCTAGTTGAAGACGACGAGGAAGAGATCCAGGCTCAGGCTCCTCCCCCACCAGCGCCTGTGGCAGAACCCGAGCCAGAAGCTGCTCCTTCGGGATCAGCTGGCCCAACTGCTACTGCTATCTATGATTACGAGGCTGCGGAGGACAACGAATTGAGCTTCGATGAGGGAGCTACTATTACTGGACTTGTAAGACTTCCACTCTCCCTTTCTCCCTCTCGAAAAAGCAAGTCGCGTAACCGAGCAAGACTAACAATTTCCACAGGAATTCCCAGACGAAGACTGGTGGTTCGGCCATTTCCGCGGCAAGTCAGGTCTCTTCCCTGCCAACTATGTACAATTGGACGAGTAGAGGAAGGATACGGATGCAGATGTAGCCCGTTCTATTTCGAATCTCGGTATGGTTACATGATGGCATGATGATGAACGGATGAATGTCTTGTAGAATTTCTTGAGGTTTGTCTAGTCTAGGCATCGCCACATCTGTTTACCTAGGCACCTCCTGCCGCTTCTTTTGGGAGTGGGTGGGGAAATGATAGGTAGAGAAATAGCAAGCGGAGCGGAAAAGAAAATAAAAGCCAAAATTTCAGTATGGAAGAATGATCTTCATTGCCGTAAGAGAATTGCATGTTGTTTGATCAAGCGTCGAATGTAGCTAGAGAGATCCCTGCTAGAACCTCGCTAGTGGCTATCATCCACAAGCAAAGTCTGAATGCTCATATAAGCAGTCAGTGAACCAGCTTTCGCTACCGTTTCTGATTGGCGCAGCTGTTGTACACAGAGACACACCCACAGCGCACCACAAAGACAACAGCCCAAGCCGACCCTCTACTCCCGTCTAAGCGAGCCGACACAACTTAAGTCAATAACACTGCCCCACTGCAACGCGCTTTCCAATTACCAGAATTTTATCCTAGAGCGTAATATGACCCGTCGATGCCAAAGTTCTGCCACCCTCAGTCTCAGTCCTTCGACTGATGCTTCCTCTAGTCGCCTGGTCTGAATCTAATAACTGCCAACGAGCTCCTGCAGGCCGTGGCACTGACATTCATTCTCCATTACGTCCCCTCAGGAGCTTTTGTATCTCTTCTTCAATTTCTTCTTCGGCAGTCAGGGCTGTAGGAGTCGTAGCATTAGTTGAATTCGCTGAATACGAATTGCTTGCAAACAACCCTTGTGCGTCTGGACTTGAGCCTTCGGAAGTTTGGTAGCCAGTAGGCGCGTTGGCCCCAAAGCCTGTCTGAGGAGCTGGACCCTGGGTCTGTGAGTTCATGGTTGGCGAGTATCCAACATTTTGTGGCTCCTGGCGCATCGAGTCTGCATATGTTCGAAAGGAAGAAGCCTGATGTGTACGGTGTCTCAACCACCGCGGAGAATTGAACGACCCATCATCCAACAGCGTTCGAATATGAGTGTTGGATACAGAAGTGCTCCTAGTGAATGAGTGCCCGAGTGTCCCAGATGTCGGGCCATTTGCGAGAGCTTGGGTACCGACCCAATTCGATGTCGCAATCTCTCGTACGCCTGTCGGTAATTGAGCCGAATTTGGCTCATGTTGAGACTTGGGATACGCACAGACTCTTCTATTGTCCCTACATTCTAAGCACGTAGGCTCCTCTTTCGTAAACTTCAAGTGAAGCTCTCTGCAAGAACTGCAGTTTCTCACCACGCTTGGTCTTGTCGTTTTCGGGTATAGTCGAACTGGAGATGGTCTTCGAGGTCGTTTCTTACGTGGAGGTCCGACGTACTTCTTATACTGCGATTGCAACATTCCGAACGCACCTTGCGCAGGGGTACTTGGACCTAGCACCATCCATACCTCTACAAGATACCTTGATATTGCGACATCTTAAGCAAGGGTCCTTCTGCCGGAGTTTTGATTCATCTGCAAAATTCATTAGCATGAACGAGCGTTTAAGTTCTGGCAGGTCTTCGGATATTGGCTGTCAAGGTAGCTTCAATTTATCTACGCTGCGTACATACCTACGGGCGTGAAAACAAACTCGTCGATTTGCTCGTTTGAAGAGATTTGCTGCTCGGCAGTCTGCCCCTCCTGGCCATCGCTAATGGCATCGACATCATCATTTGTAGGTGTGAGGATACCGTGCCCAGCCCCCGGGATTATGTTCATAGGAGAGGAGTGCCCAGCGAGTCGAGTCGGAAATCTAAGTTTGCAAAAGTATCCTGTCCGCCTTGATATCTGATGGCGTTTCCAGAGCCATCGGCTGTTTGAGGTGCCACATCGTGCTCCTGAGAGTAGTCTATATTTGTTCCAGGTCCTTCTCGTTGGTCATGCTGTACATCCATTTCGGTATTGTCTTCGTCTGCGCCTACGACTTGGATGGAAGGGTCAATATCTAGTCCAGATCTACCAGGCGGAGATGCATTGAGCGAAACATCGTGAAGGACTTGCTCAGATGCTCCTGTCGACGATGAGGTCAGGTCTGGGAAGAGCAATTTAGCATCTTCGTCCATTACTATCGTCGTCAATTAAGCTCCTTAATCCTTGAAATTGAACCTACCAAATCATTCCCTTTACGGCATCCAAGCTCAGTATCCAAAGATAGCCACCAAATAAATGAAAGGCGGTACAGCGTGGCGATGTTTGTGTTGATACTCGATTGTAAGAGATGTTTGGGTGACGAGAAACAGAGAATGGAAAGATAGAAGACTTTCTTGGTCGCAAAATGAAAATCGTCATCAAAAGCGTATAGGGAAAGAGCGATGGGATTCTTTAGGAGTGTTCCGAATGAGTTGCGCTCGTGGAAGGAGCCATTCGGTATTGAGCTTGGGAGAACAGCAAATGAGCACCATAATGATCCAATCTCACGTCTTGACATGTTAAAGTAATTCATGATGTTAGCTAGATTATGCAAACGAAAACATGAAAGATTTTGCATGTTTTTGAGATTCGACTAAGTATACCCTCAGGGGTGGCCAGAAGCAGCATCACTTGGAAGAGATTACCATATCTTCGATAGAGTAGTCCGCCCAACACACTTCCCGATTGCATTTGCAACGACACAATGTTTTCATACCAAGCGACAAACATCCTTATCAACGCCAAGATTTGTGAATCGTCTTGGTATGTCGTCGTTGGAAGTCTGTGCCGTATTGCCGAAAGATGGTTCCATCCCCCGCATCGAATGGCCAACTTTGTAAGTTCGCAGAAATGAGATGAACTACGGCCTTGACATGCGTTAAAGATGGGAACTGGCTAGGAAAAATAATGAATTATAGACTGATTGCTATTCCACCAAAAATTTCAGAGGCGCAAAAGCGTGCAAAACAGTGGTAATAACAGCATAATTGTGAGGCCGTGAACAACAAAAAAAAAACCTAGAGCACCGCATTTTGCCTTTCCTTCCCTTTCCATATAACGTCGTCCACCTCTTATAAAGCCTTGTTGCTTCTCAATAATGTGTATTTACGTGCGCGCAGCGTTGTCGGGGTAGTATCGTAATTTCCGTTTTTAGCAGCATCCTTCACAGCACTCTATTCTGGCATTAGCAAGTGGACACTCTTCAGGCATCGGCTTGAGCGTAGACGTACCGGCACAATCAGCGCACGCCTCGCAACCTTCTTCGCAGACACAGCAACAGCACAATGTGGCCAGACAGACACCGAGACAACCTCCACCGCATGCGCCTCCCTTTTGCTTAGGTGGAGGTGCTTGTTGGTATTGCATTTGCTACACATATTCTGTCAATACAAATTTCGCAAGAATATTTGGATATAGTAACGTACTTGTTGCATTGGAGGTCCTTGTTGGTATCCGCCTTGTTGAGGAGGATACTGGGGGGCATAACCACCTTGCTGGTAGCCACCGTACGCCTAGAACCTGTCAGCACGAAGTAAATACTGAACTGAAAACAAACGCACATTCGGAGGCTGTTGAGGGGGCCCTTGGTTGTAGTATCCTTGGTTCGACATATTGAAAGATCTAAGAAGGCAGCAGTCAGCTACAATTCAGGTCGCAAAGTCAATTGAGATCTCGGCGCACTTACTAGAGGCTCTGCGAAGCTATAGAAGCGAAAGCTTAAGGTCAATATCAGCTATATACAAGACTGATGACAAATGTAAGACGAAAGTGAGTGAGTAAGTGATGTGTTGACGTTGGAAGGGAGAGAGAAGAGAAGATGGAGAGGTGGATGAAGTTTGAGGATCCGACGGCGCCAAGCCTGATATGGAGAGGGCCGGGTCAAGGGTTGCAGCTGAGCTGGGGACGGGACAGGCATGCGCAATCGATGCGCTGCGCTTGCTCCTTGCTGAAAGTGAACTGAGGAAATCAACTGGAACGAACCAACCACGCTGAACCAACGAAACTTGCAGCGCCACCGA
Source organism: Cadophora malorum (assembly GCA_017365405.1). NCBI lineage: Eukaryota > Fungi > Ascomycota > Leotiomycetes > Helotiales > Ploettnerulaceae > Cadophora > Cadophora malorum. The sequence continues at coordinate 6,200 of JAFJYH010000256.1, read as the reverse complement.
TGACCTGGATTCCAGAGCGGCTGGTCCTCGGTCTATGCCTTTTGTGGTCCTCGGCACCATGTTCCGTATTTTGTACAGTCATCCAGACCGTTACCTCTCAAAGTACTGTAGTCATGTTATAGTTGACTATTTTTAAACCACTCCACTTCGTATGCATCTCTTGGATTTTGTTGGCATCGTCATTTCAAAATTCGGCAGAAAGAACTCTGGCAATGTCGCCTACTTCGCAATCGCAGGGTGCATAGCCTTCCAGACGCAGCTCAAACGTCCACGCCAACAGGCCTCGCCCCCCTGCTCTGCCCTACCTGCCTCAGCCACATTCGCTTTGTTGGTTTCATTCTCGGCGATTTGAAGAGAAAGCTTGTCTTCCAAGCCTTCCCGTCAACGGGTCTTGGCTTTATTGTTACCAATGTCATGGGAGGAGATCACCCGCTCTCTATGCAGTGGCCAACACGGCAGAGAGTGTAGCATTAAGCTCTGAGACACCATCTTCCAATCACAATCCCGCAGTTCAACGAGAATACGGAGACGATCCCGGTTGCATACAGCGGTCTCTTGAGGGTGCGAAGGCTTCAAGGGCACAATTAACGGAAAATGCAGTCTTGAAAGAGAATAAATCACGGCAACATAGCCATCGGATGTATATCTTCACTGCCTGCCGACGATGTTCTTCCTGTAAGCGGTATTCCATTCTTGAAGCCGGGGCTTCCTTGGTAGTGTCAAGGACGAAGGTCTCTTTTGAACTGCTCATGAAAAGGTAGGCTTGGTACTTCAGTTCATCGCTTTATGCAACTATTGGAGTGTCTTGGGTCTTCCCTAGAGGTGTACAGGCTGTTATTCAACCTTCAGATTCCAAAAAATCACCATCAAGAACTCTTATTCAATTCTTTGAGACCGAGTGCTCTCTGCAAAGCTCCTCTTGTCCTTGGCAGTGCCAAAGTACAGAATGATCACGTGCCCCATGCATGACGCGATTTGATTAGTGCGGGCTGCTTATCAGATCCTCAACCGCCTCGAAAAGAAACATTTACCTCCACATCTCCGACAGACAACGACGCAGCGCGCCTTCAACAAAATTCCCATTCTGCTGTCGTAACTCTGTCACTGTCTATAACCTCTGTCGCAACGGACAAACCTCCTTGCTAGCCCGCAAACCGTCCTACCAATCCCCCACCTCTCAATCACTACCCCGCCACGCAGTCAACAAACCGATAAGTAATCGCAGAGAACAACACAAAAGGCCTGGCCTTGCCCCAAGACCACCAGTTCTCCTTCATTCAAATACTCGAAGCCTCCGCCATCTGCTAAATCTCATACCACAACAGAAGTACGACATGTCGACGCTCTTAGAATTGAAGACGGAGGAGGAGTGGAACCAACATTCAGCTTCTGTCCCACCAACCACTCTCCAGATCATCTACTTCAAAGCTGAATGGGCTGCACCAGTAAGTATCTGTAGCTCACACTCCCACAGACTTGCAGATGCGCCGCCTCATCATACAAATGGTGTAGCTCTAAGCCGAAGTTGTGAGCATATGCTAACTTATTTCAGTGTAAGCAAATGACCACAGTACTTCAAACCCTTGCCTCATCATACCCCATAACTGAGCCTCTATCTACATCATGGGTTGCTTTGGATGCGGAGGATGTTCCAGACGTCAGCGATTCCTTCGATGTTACCGCCGTACCATTCCTTGTCCTACAACGGAATGGCCAGGTTCTCGAGACTGTCAGCGGAAGTGATGCAATGAAGGTTCGCGCGGCTATCGAGAAGCATGCAAACTCCCCAAGCACTGGCGCTGCCGTCAACGGCGCAACAGCCAGCCCAGCAAATAATGGAGCCGCAGCAAAGAATCTCAGCAATTATGCGCCAACCCCACAAGATCCTGCCACCGCTCCCGAAATGTCGACTGCTGAGATCAAGGAGGACAAGGAGTCACTACACAAAAGACTATCTTCGCTCGTCAAGGCTGCTCCTGTCATGCTGTTCATGAAGGGCACACCGAGTGCTCCTCAGTGTGGCTTCTCGAGACAACTGGTTGCCCTTTTGCGCGAGAACTCTGTCAAGTACGGGTTTTTCAACATTCTGGCAGACGACGAAGTTCGGCAGGGACTGAAGGAATTCGCGGATTGGCCAACTTTCCCTCAATTGTGGGTTGATGGTGACTTGGTTGGCGGCTTGGACATTGTGAGTGCTCTCTAGTCTCTTCGCTTTATCATGAACTAATTCCAGCCTCCAGGTCAAGGAAGAAATGGGCAACGATCCTGATTTTCTCAAGGCGTACAGTGTGGCAAAGACTGCACCCGCAGCTTCCACCCAACCAACAGCTACAGCTACTGCCTAGAGCGCCAATTTATACCCTCTGCGAATATCAAAAAGAAAAAATCCTTTATAATCAATTGGCAGTCCGTAGCAATTCACGAGCCTTGCTATTTCCATATTGTGCCTGAAAGATCTACTCGCGCAATCTAGTGAAGATATATGTGCCTCTTGACTCTAATCTCTATGCTTTTCCGGCGGAATTCTAACATGCTGCAGGCGTCATTTGCACTGCCCGGACTGCTAAGCGCCTGTGTTCAGAATGCGGCCTCAAGCGCTGCCCCTGCATGATTTGCGACGTTTCCGCCTGGATTTCTAATGGATTTTCGCTTCTGCATCAATTTTATTCGATACCAACATGTTGGGTGCGCTGGCGCAGTTCCCTGCCAGAAAACATCCTGGCACTTTCTGGCAGACTCTCAGGATAATTGGGTCTTGCCATGCAGGCTGCGCAGATAACATGGTTATTAAATGTTCGGTCATACCTGCGAGGTTGCTTCTCTTTTTTGGGGTTTTCTTCGTATTATTTCCCTTGTATTTCGTTCATTTGTGTTTGACTATGGGAATATCTGTTCTGAGTCCTGCAAGCGAGCATGTTGTTATTTGTAGTGATTTGAGTTTGAGTCTCGAGTGAGCTATACCTTTTTTGTTTCTCTCTCTCTCTACTTTCACTCCATGTTTCATCAGCATACTCACACCTCTTTCGCACTTCATAGTATAATAGCAATCCATGGTCTGAACGGAGATAAATTCCGGACATGGACGGAACCAAAATCACAGAAACTATGGCTTCGTGATTTTCTGCCTAAGGAGCTGCCAAGAGCTAGAGTGATGAGTTTTGGATACAATGCTACGGCTGCATTTGAAAATTCCAAGAGTGGAATCGAGGAACATGCAAGGCATTTGCTTGTTTCGTTGATGGAGAAGAGGGATTATGACTCCGTGAGTTTGAGTTTTATGTGCTTGCTTATCCTGTCCGACGCGTTAAATACTCGCACGACTTCTCAGTACCTTGCAGTACCGATGAAGTGATATGTCTGCTACAATCATACTCTCGTGTGTAGAGCTGGGAGATCATGATTCTTCCGACTCGCAGTCAGAATCACTTAGCTAATATCAGAAGGCGAGCAAACGGCCATTGATATTGATGGGCCATAGCCTCGGCGGATTAGTGCTTAAACAGGTATGACCTTCATCCTATTCGCAACATTCCATCTATATGGCTCAATGGTCATCTACAGGCCCTCATAATCGCCCAACACGAATCAGTCTACCGTTCCATCCATCAAAGTGTTCGTGGCGTTATCTTCTTCGGGACACCACACCAAGGAAGCAGCCTCGCGAACTATGCCACCATACTCGCCCGTGTGCCCTTGATAGTAGCGAACAAACCACGCCCACAACTCCTGGAAGCCTTACGGAAAGAGAGCGAAGAACTTAAGATCTTGACTGCTAAGTTCAAGAAGCTATTGGATACGAAGGCTTTCAGTGTCGTGAGCTTCTATGAGACTAGGGCACTAGATGGCTGGAATGCTATGGTAAGTGTACAAATTTTGACTTTTAGTGGTTGCTGACAGCAATTACAAGGTCGTCGAGAAGACATCCGCGCTATTGACACCTCCTAATGAGATTCCGACTTATGAGGAACAAATTCCTGCGGACGCCACACATCGAGATATTTGTCGCTTCTCATCTCGAGAGAATGAAACTTACGTCGCGGCTGTGAGAAGCATCAAAAGGCTCTATCGCACAGGTGACGGTGCTGATATCACATCCGTGTATTACCTCGTGCCCAATGCCGTAAATGCACAGTTCACCGGACGGACAGAGATCTGTGAGAGGCTGGGCGAATTGGTTGTCACGAGAGAGTATGCGGACCTTCAGCAACGCTTTGTGTTGTATGGCATGGGTGGTTCTGGCAAAACACAGATATGTCTTAAATTTGCAGAAGATTGTCGTACGATGTGAGAATGTCGCAACCCTCTCCTTTTCCCAAACAGGCCAGCAACTAACCGAAGGAGATTTTGGGGTGTCTTCTGGGTAGATGCAAGCACAACTGAAACGATTCAAGCGAGCTTTCTCCGCATTGCTCGGAAATGCAAACAACAGGAATCGATCGAAGCCGTCAAAACCTGGCTCTCCGCACAATCGAATTGGCTCTTAATTATCGACAACGCAGATGACCCATCTTTGGACATTAAGTATTATTTCCCCTCCGGCAAGACCGGCACAATCGTCATCACTACCCGAAATCCGGAATTGCGAAGCGTGGCCTCAGTTGGTTCGTACAGGGTGGATGAGATGGAGCACAAAGATGCTGTATCATTGCTGCTCAAGACTGCCTCTCTATCCCTGCCAGAGGTCGATGCTGCCAAAGCAACGAAGGCAGCAGATGAAATAGTCAAGATCCTAGGCCATCTAGCTCTTGCTATCAACCAAGCAGGGGCCGTGGTCCGGCAACAGATCTGCACCCTTGATAGCTTCTGTGAGCTCTACTCTCAACGCAAGAAGTATCTCCTAGAATTAGGCCGCTCGAGACCTGGCATGAACGACTATCAATATTCTGTCTTTACAACCTGGGAGATCTCTATTCAAAAGATCGAAGAGAAGCCCGAACAGCACGCAATTCTTGCATTGGAATTACTTCGCATCTTCTCCTTCATGCATTTCGATGGAATCGAGTCCGCCACATTCCAGCAGGCTATAGAAAGTCCAGAGATGCTAGACAAAGGTGTCTTCACTTCCAGTCTGTTGGTACAACTCATGCCATCGGAATGGGATCAGATCCTCTGGGGGCGAGCTGTCAGCGTTCTCGTCGCCTTCTCGCTGGTATCAGTCAATGATTTTGGTTCTATTTCTCTCCATCCACTCGTCCACGAGTGGTCGCGAGAACGGTTATCAGAAAATGAAAGAAAAGACGCGTGGGAGACTGCTGCGATGACCCTAGCTGCGTCGATTACTCGATTGGGGACATTCGTTGACTGGCAGCGAAGGAGAAAAGCTCTTCCTCATATCGACGCTTTGCTACTCCATGATCAGGGGTACTTGTTTACGGATGGGTGTATGGGTTGCGTGATGCCACGTTCTATCGCGGCGCAGAAGTTCATGATTGCATATCATGAGAGCACGAGGAGCGAAAAGGTAAGTTTCTGCATCCATTGATGCCCAGTGAATCCTTAAAACATCACGACTCGAATCCATGCTAAGCTAATCTCCCATCTCAGGCCCTCGCACTCGGCCTCAGCAACCTCACCCTCATAGAACCCATCCTCTACCCCGACGACCGCCACAGACTAATCCTCAACATCCACATCGCAATGCAACTCTACATGTCCAACCGACACCCCGAATCCATCACCCTCCTGAACTCCCTCCTCGAAATCGCCACGACAAACAACGACACCGAACTTTTCGTCTGCGCCTCCAATAATCTAGGTGGTAACTACATTGCTCTCGCTCAATACCCCGAAGCGAAAGCCATCGCCTCCCTCGCAATCACTAAATACAAAGCCGTGAGATCTAGGACCAGTACCCCAATTCCAGGAAACCAAATCAGTCTGTACCCACTCGCCAGTCTCAATTCCAACACCAACACCAATTCCACTCCCAACGAAGACGAAGACGACGTCCTCCTCAGCCTACACGAAATTCTCGGCCTCGCAGACCTCTCTCTCGGGCACCCCCTCGCCAGCCTCACCAGCGCAGAGCTCGTCTTCCACGGACGAGTCAAAGTATACGGCGAGAAACACACGCACACGCTGCACGCGATGGGCAATCTGGCTGCTGCGTTGGAAGGGTGTGGCGAGTGGGAGAGGGCGTGGGATGTTCATGAAAGGTTGGTGGGATTGTGGAGGGGGGGACTGGGGGATGAGCATAAGGG
>JAFJYH010000255.1:0-68233 GCA_017365405.1 Cadophora malorum | reverse complement strand
ACCCAATCCCCCCCCCCAAATGACTTTCGGCACGTATCCGTCATTGGCCGGCGTGAGGGGGACTAATCAGAGCTGCCGGCTTCTTGGCTTGTTTGCCCACGAGCTGCGGCTGGTGAGGATTCGAGAAGGGAAACGGATGAGTCTAGAAATAATCGAGAGGGCATGAGAAGGATGCAGACGTGGACGAAAATGTAGTTCAGATCCAACGATCCCCAAGCCCCTTCACCTCTTCATTTCGGCGTGGATCGGGTTACGGCGCATATATGCATGCACATGTGCCGAAGTCCCATCCGATTAAATGACAAGAAGTGATTCCGAAAGCAACGAAGGCAAAGTCAGAGAAGCCGCGTGATGACTACGATACTGTGCTGGTCGTGAAGACAATGCAGAGAGGCAGGTGGGGGAGTTCAAGGAACATGCCTGGCTCGCTTAATGGCCAGCTACCCACCTCCGTATTCCTATAAGTGTTTACATATTTACATTTACAACCACAAGCGATTTCTGGGGCGATGATGCAACCCCTAATTGGGTCACTTGCCTGGCACAGGCTAAGGAGCCGATAGACTGGATGGGATGGGATGAGATGAGATGAGGATAATAAGCTGGACGTGATAGAAATGTGGCTGGTGGGATAGGTGGGGTGGCACTGTATCCCAAGGTTGTGCTGTACTTTACTGTACGGGGGAGGATGGACTGGTGTAGAAGTAAAATAGCCATACCTCTGATGACGAGCAATAATAACAGGCGCTCCGAAACCCAGCCCATGCACGATAACCCGGGTTTACAGTATTTTGTATGTCTCATGGCCACCTATCAAACGGATATCAAGTGATCGTTGGACTGGCTGGTGCCTCCTGTCGCTGACCCTGCTGCTACAAGTGTTATTCGCGCATCTGCAACAGGAGCCACACTGCCACACTGCCACAAACTGATGGCTACCTGGACCTTCCAAAACCCGATCGATCTGACACTCGATATCCACCCTTGGTGTGACAGGTGTTCGCTTGTCCTTCTGTTCCTCCAAGCATTTCGTCACCACCCTTAGGATTGGAATTGTATTGTATTGCCCGCGAATGCAGCATATGAAGGCAATTCGGTATTTCCAGCAGTGACAAGTCTACAGAACCATAAATTCGAGGCAGGCTAGGCTATCTGGGGTGAGTACGGGATCAGCGATTGAAGGGAAAACAGCAGTTCTGCTGCAAGGCTGTTCTTCCAGCTATCCCGATTGGCACGTCGCTAACTGCAGCCTCCTCCACCCCCACAAGCCTGCTCCTCGACTACCGAAGGACTCGAGCCAGTGGCTATGCAGCACGTATACTATGCCTCTTTGCTTGTCGTGCTGTCAATGTGGTCGAAGGACTTGCTTATCCACGGGTGTCAGTGGACAAACACCGCATTCGCACCCCACGAAATGCATCTCTGTCACGTAGGCATGTCCATAATCCGCTGAGAAGCTACAAAGCTACGAGCCTTAAGAGACTTACCGATCATACATGGTGACCTGATTGAATTGCTACATAGGGCCTTGCACATTGAACTGGTAAATGGGGGGAGGACCTGAAAGCAGTCGGGACTCGGGATATGGCCACTGGCTCTTGTCCGTGGCATAGGTCTGGCAGGAAATCCGTAGCAGGCACTAGGCACAGCAGTGACTTATTAGGCTTACGGATGGTATACCTACCGGTACTATGGAAGATTCAGGAATGAAAAGGTGACTTCCTGGGTACTAGAACCAGAAAAGAATCCCCTCAATCATTACTGGAGTACGGGAGAGTATTATGGGTTGTATCTACCTACCTGACTATGCAGCAAAAACACGAGTAGAACCCGATCAGACAAGGCCAAACAGAATTGTTCACTCCAAATTCGAGCCCAGTCCAGTAGATGTCTTGGCTGGACGCCATTGTCCTCCATATGTGTCTACTGCTTTGCGCTATTGTATTGTATAAGTATAAGTACTTACCTTCATCCCACGTAGGAGACACGGGACCCGCTCCGTGTTTGGTCTAGGACTGGGACTGGGACTGGGTCTGGGTGTGGTCACTTTAGTGGCTGCTCGATTAAACTTCCCACTTCCCGTAGCTTGCATTTCGTACCAAGGGAGTGGGTGACGTCCTGTCTCCAACGAGCGCAAGCACGCCAGGCCATATCCAAAAACCACCTCACCCGCAAATAGACAGTCGCGCCACCTCTACGACTGCGACTGGGACTGCGACTGCCACTGCCACGGGGCCACCATGGACGACAAAATCTTCACCCCCATCGTCGGCGCGCAGGAGACCGCCGAACCAGTGCAGGTGGACAGCAGTGGCGAGCAGATGTCTGTGAAGGCTCCCAAATCCATTCGCGACTCATCAATATCCTCGATACCGCCGGCTACGAAAAAATTACAATCCAAACGTGTCTCATCCACAGCGAGTTCTCCGATTCTCTCACGGGAATCATCTCCAGTGAGGCCAGCTCTTAAAGCAAACGCATCTGCTCGCTCTACACCAGGCCCCGGTCGATCAAGAAAAAACAGCACGCAGGAGTTGAGCCCAGCACGATCAGCCAGTGCAAACACTAATCCACCCTCTGCAGCTGCCACGCAGAGAGCATTGTCTGTGGCATCCACCCCCATACTCCATCCCACTGCTTCGGAACCGACCATCAGAGCACCAGTTCCTCAGAAGCCGCCAGTAACAACCGAAGTGAGAGAAACCCCTCGCTGGCCGATCTCCCCAAGATTGCGATCCCCTCCTCCCATCAACAAGCCCTCTATCCTCTCGCCACGGAAAATCGACCAGGAGCCGCCGTCAATCAATGTTCAGCGACATTCCCAGCCATTGGAACAACAGGAAGGGAAGCAGGAGATCACAACGGACAGTGAAGCAGAAGATTCACTGTCCGTACCGGGTATGAGAACACCGGCGAGAGGAGTCAGTGGGGCTAGTTCAACGCTGGAGACGGTACAAGAAGTCAGCCAACCAAATACTCCTGGCTTGGAATTTGATAGCGCACTAGAGAAGGTCGATGGCTCGTCACAATCCCTGCTGGATCAAGAAAATTCCACGGATAACGCATCGACAAAAACCATCAAGGCAAAGCCAACTACTGCTGCGAACGAGAGTGGAAGTGAGAGCGGTGGAAAGGGCGAGATCAAGATGAGGTCTACATCGGCTGCTCCACAAACCACCGTGCGCCCTAATGGTCCAGCAACGAAAGTATTCACAGGTGCAGGAAGAGGAAAACCTTCAGGTGAAGGGTCGGCGAGGAATATGACAGTTGAGACGGAGACAGTCAGCTCGATTCCGCAGGTCGCTGTTGGTGGTCCAGCAGGTGCTGGTAACAATGGAAGCATCCGAACCAAGCCAAGTTCCGAGACGATACGACCGAAGAAGGAGAAGAAGAAGACCGCTCGCAAGGCACCGTCGGTGACTTCTGGCACTGGTGAGCAACAACATTTGTCAAGATCAAGAACCCGTCACCATTACCACCATCACCATTCCACCAGAGAGGGGATTGGAGATGATTTAGCTACATTTGCTCCGCGCTCTCGTTCGCCCGAAAGGTTTGACGGTCAAGGCCCGTTTTCTCGACCTTTCTCGCCAACGCAGAGTAGCGGTGCAGCAAGTCCTTCATATTCAACTTCACAGCCGTCTCGTAGACCAAGTCTCAATCTTCAAGTCGTGGGTACCATGCTAACCAGAAGTCGTCCAGCTTCTTCGAAAGCAGATATATTCGAGGCGAAAGTTGCCAGTGCGGTTGATGAAGCCAACTCCTCAGATTCGGAGGAGACATTCGTTTACGAGTCGAATCCACCGGATGTCAGTGACCGACCGCGTCGCTTTCACTCCCGTACTCCAAGCGCCACATCGATGGCCAGCCAAATCGACCAAAGAAATGGGGTACGCACTATCATGGACGGTCACCATAGTGTGGCCATGAAAAAGAGCATGAAGTTCGCCAATTCCTACAATAGCAATGGCCAGGAGCAAGCCCCAGGAGAGGACGATGGTAAGGGGACTGCTCGGAGCAACGTAGGTACAGGTAGAGGAACGACACGTCACCACCATGTTGGTGGTCGTTGGAGTCGAAATGGTAGCGGTAATGGCCACCCGTCACTCTTTGACAACGAATCTCCATTTCCAAACGCAACGAAATCAAAAGTGGGAAACAGCCCGCGACAGTCATCACGACCTACGAGTCCAAGAGTTGCTAACGTTAGAGTGGCTGGAAATGGAAAGAGAGCATCGCCATTACCCTCAACCTACGATCTTGACGATGGCGCAGATGACGAACGGACACCACTGGTCTCAACAGTTCGGTCGAGCAGGTCTGGCCGAAGTCGACGGCACGCGGGGTCAATGCGACATATTGAGCATCAAGCATCACGCCACGAACGTTCATTCATAGCTCGGTTTGCTGGCTGTCTGGTCTTGGCGGTGATGATCACCCTGGTCATTTCTGGAGGGATTGGCTTCATGTTCGCGACGACCCAACCTCTGACCGATGTCAAAATACTGGCGCTGAAGAACATCATCGCAAGTGAACAAGACGTCATCCTTGATATGAAGGTTCAGGCTCGAAATCCGAACCTGGTTGTTGTTACTATTGATTCGACGGACTTGGTTATCTTTGCAAAATCCAAGTATGCAGGTACAGATACCGAGTGGTGGAAACATCCTTCTGTGACGAATATTCTCCGAAGAGGCCTGCGAAGACGGGACGACGATCCTCTTGACCCACCGCTGGGTGACGACCCTAACACTAGTCCGAACTTGGTCATTGGCAATGTATACGAATTTTACAGCCCTCTGACTTTCGAGGGCTCACCATTTCACGCCGAGCCTTATACATCACTAGGTCAGATTCGTATCGACCATCCGGGAAACAACACAACGCCAGCGGGGAGCGAGCGTTGGGGAAGAGTTGTACAACACGAATTTGATCTCATTGTGCGAGGCACTCTCAAGTATACACTTCCGTTGAGTCCAAGGGTTAGGAGCATCAGCGTCGAGGGCCGAGTCACAGTCAAGCCAAATGCTGCTGACCAGGACCCAGATGAAGTCCATATTGTATGAAGATCCTATTTCCTCGCAGCCTTGAAGTGGCTCACTATGCATGATTTCTTTTGTTACTATCTTGCTTTCCTGTACAATTGAGCGAGTGGAATCTTTTGATGGCACAGGCGACAAGAGGCGCACGCAAAATACATTTTTCTTTAGCTATAATGTTTGGCTTGGTTCCTTTGGACAACAAAACGAAAATTAGCCGGATGTTCCCACCTCACCGTTCGTTCTTGTGGGGTGGGTCCATGCAGGATCAAATTTGGGTTTATTGTTTCTTTGTTAAAGGCTTGGAGTTATCACAATATAGATGGCAGAAAAGATAGAGCACCGGATGGAATCAGGCGAGCAAGTCGTCGTGGGCCAACCCCCACATTCTTCTCTTTAACGGCTGACTTTGATGATTGTGGACAGTTGCGTCACGTTGCGGTAGGCTTTGTGGTGTATAATCACCGACGGGTGGAATGGCACGGAATTTGTACATTTGAGCGAAAGGGTGGATATGCTGCGTCCTCTCGACGGGAGAGCTACGTGTGGAGTTATATCCTGGGACATACCTTTGCGTTCTTGACCGAGCTGGTAGTCGAACGCAATGTATTTGATGAAGATGAATATGTCCTCTACCTGTACCGTTTCTATGATCAACCTTGGGCAAATTCAAACTCGTATTTGATGACGTGCTTGAAGTCCTTTTACACCACATAGAGAATCCCGGATAATTTCCCCTGCTAGTCACTTGTATGAATGCTCCTCCCTTCAAAACTCAAGACTTGTCAAGAGTATCATTTTCAGTCCCTTGGTGTGCCACAGTGTCGTTTCCTTTTACATCGCCCGAAATCCGTCAGAACGCAGTTCCTTGCTGATTCAAACTGGCCGACTGATATAAGGTGGAGAAGATGTTGATAGGCTCTACTCTCGGACAGTTGCTTGCTCTTCGAGGAGTGTGTAGCACCCTTCGAGGATTACAGATGGGTTCGTATCGACTAGTTCTAGGCTCCCGGTGCGCAAAGTCAGCTTCTCTCTTATGTCAGCTGTCTTGACCAGGAGAAAAAAGAGGGCTGGAATGCTCCGTATCTCAAATCTATGGCTGATTACGGTCTTCAAGCTACGGTACTGATGCCGTGACATGGCACCTCCACGCAGACCTGCAGCTAACCTAGAAGAGCCTTTGGACTTGCATGTTGGCAGGCCTGCCTGTTATGAGAATCGGAAGATCACGCGAAACCTTGCCAGTTCTGCGATTTCTTCCATAGGCTTCATACACAACGAACGGAGTGGGTACTCAATCCCGCGACACCGAGATTCGGCGATGCAGTCTTCATAATCTAAGTGCCTGGAGCTGTGACGCTGTTCTCGAAGGGTACCAAGGATTCCGATGTAAATCCCGAGGAGCCCTCAACATCAAGTTTCATCCACCTGGGTCATAGCAAACTGTTTGAAGATTCTATTCAACCCCACAGTCACATATAGTTTGAGATCTCTTGCTTGGATGTCCATGATGGTCCATTACGCTGAGCACAGCAAGTGGATTCTTGGTGCTCTGATACTGCTGCTAGAATGTCAGAGAGCCCGTGTGAATCAACGTCGGTTGTAGGGACTCCTCAGCCGCAGAGTGCTTAATCTATCTATCGATAAATATTGGGGTATCTATCTATCTAGGTTCTGGAGTTGGTTATTGGGACCGGGTGGATGCCGAGCTTCGTGCTTGGAGGCTGGGTTGGTGTAGGGAAAGGTGCAATATGGCCTTGGCAAACATTGGAAAATACGGCATTCATCCTTTCCTACCATAGTTGAGGTAATACGTTTGCCGCTAGCATTTTAACCTAGAACGCTTCGTAGTAGGGGCAGCTTCTTACTATAACACAATAGAAGGATAGGTGAAGTGATGGCGATATACTTTAATTAGGTAACTTATATATATTGCATTTATTTCAAAGGAAGGGTCTGTTGCGTTACTTTAAGATAAATACTACCTATTCTGTTGAGTATCGCCCTAGTAAGCAACCTTGAGTTAGCATTTCGCTTCTCTGACAGGCTAGAAAACGGTCCTAAAATGGTAGCGGTAAACGGGCTACCTCAGTTAACACGGTATTGTGGTTGACTCACGTCGATGAAGAAAAATGTTCATGATAATAAATAGTATGCTTTTCACGAAATCCAGATAATGCCCGCTCTATCGCTGTATCAATCAATCACGATTGTCCTGATATCTGTCCGCCTGCTTGTTCATGGTCGATAAAGATCCGCTTCCTCCCGCGGTATCGAATGTTTCGCATTGATGTTTTCATTGCTTCGGTTCTGCGAGACACGAATGCGCCGACGACGAGGATCAGGGAAGCCTCCGAGTGCTCCGAATTCCAACAACACGGGGTGCATCGCCCTTGTCAGATGAAGAAACGGATCGCCGGGAAAGTACAGAGGAAGAAAATACGGTATCACGGAGAATTTTGAAGAATAGGGGGCGGAAAAGGGGTCTTTTCGATACCTGGAAATTGGCTTCTGCCCAACAAAGAAAGAAAGTCATGCTCCCACGGCCCCTTAATGCAGACCCCAATTCTTTCAATATCAGCAGGTGGCAGGCCCCTGTCGGCAATCTTGGATCCCCGGCAGCTCTGATCTTGGGCGGAAGAACTGGGATAGCGGAAAGCAAATACGAAAGTGGCAATAATCACGGGATGAGACGAAGAGTCAATTGTTTTTTATTCTCCTTCTATGTTGTTGATGTTGATATTATTGTTATTATTATGCACTGGAGTCGCGTGCGAAAGCAAAAGTAAACAACAACAACAACAACAGCAACAACAACAACAACAAACAGACAAAGGATCACAACAAACATGGAGGCGATCTTCCTTATTTGCCCCCTCGGGGTGCTTGTCCCCTGACTGCAGATGCAATGGTGACGAGGATAATCCTCTTATCTCATGAAAGCAGACGTGGCAGTTATGGACTCGTATCGTACGGGTAGGGAGTTAGTGTGAAGAATGGTGAGGATCGCATTTGGGAGTGAAGGGAAGATTATTGAAACAGTAGAGAAGAGAGGAAAGGTGTTGTGCAATTTTGAAGTGTTGAAGATCTGACCATCATTATCAGCAGCATCATCATCTACGAGACCCTGAAGGGCCCAAAGTTGAGCTTTGGGCCGAAGCCAAAGAGCAACGGCTCGGAAGCAGCCGCCTGGAGGGGTGGCGTTGTATCAATTACGCGTGATGATTGGCTAAAACGCGGACCTGCCCCCAGATCCATAACAAAACAATGCTTCCTCTGCCGATGCATTTCCCACAAAGACAAAGACAAAGATGCTGCAGGTGTCAGTCCGGACTGTCTGATTCAATTCAACAGCTTTGGGCTAAGTGAAACTTACTGAATGCCTCACTGCAGAATGCATGCATATTTCTGATTCTATCCCTTGACAAGTCTTTGATTGTTTGTTTTGTTGTGCTTCATCAATTACTGCACATACTGATTCTGGCCCTCCCCGGAGGCTTCATTTGAATTCAAATTCAGATCCGGACAAGTAATAAGTAGGTACTGTACGGTCTTGCCCTGCGCTGTCCTGCCCTGCCCGGCCCACCAAACCGGCGACAGGGAAGGCACGCTCACACCCCTGTCGGTCGCGTCGAACAAGCGAAAAGCGAAAAGGCAGCCGCGTCGGGTCCCCGTTACCACAACAAAGACCCATCCTGAACTCTAGGTACAGTACTACAGTAGGTACCTAGGTACCTCCCTCTCCACTCCACGCCACGCCACTATTCTTCCATTCGGACTCCACTTCCACTTCTACTAAGGTACTTAGCTTTCCCTACTTGTCCAGTCAAACCACCCGTGACTCCACTACTCAGGTCTGCGCTCTCCCTGTCTGTCTGTCCAGTGCTCTGTCCATTCAGCATTCAGCACCACCCAGACCGCAATTTTCCTCCAACTCCCAACTCCCAGCTCCCAAGTCCAAGTCCAACCTCCTCACCTCATCGTCCGCCCTCGCATCTCCATCTCCATCTCCAACTGCTCTCCACCTCCGCCTCAAATACTCGCCTTACCGACCGCTTATCAGCAACCAGCGACCGTCTCGATACGTCTGTTTTGATTGAAATTTAACGTATCGTTGTTGTTGTTGTTGTTGTTTTCGTCGAGACATCTGCTCGTAGAAACCCGACCTCTGCATCAGCACTCCTCCGCCTCCGCTTCTATCTGAAATCGCCTTGTCATGATTACCTCAACATAAACAACGCATTCCTGTTCGACCCGAGTCGCCGGATCGCATTCCCCAACCTGCGACAACGTCCAACATTCCCACAATCGAGACAATCTACAACTGCCCGGGTCCACTTGCGTTGCGCTTACAGCACACTCCGACTTTCTTCACAAGTGACTACCCAGATCTCGAATATTGGCATATCCTCTGAGGGAACAAAACCAGATATTGTGTGGGATACGAAGTCGCGCCTTTTACGTGGCATCCTGCCGCCTATCTTGATGCTGTAAAGTTGATAAGTCGCTTCGTTGAGTTCTAGCTCTCCCCAGTCTCGCGGTTGGAACGAACCACATAGCGTCATCGCATTCCTCCATATCATGTCGTACTCAAACAGTGGCGGCGGCACATTGACTTTGCCATCTCCAACGCATGTGCACCGTGTTGATGTGAGCTCTGCCGTCAGAACACTGCGACGCTCTCTCTCGCGGTCCCCATCGAAATTCCGCCTGGTTACGAAATCCCCGAGCTCGTCGCCAAAATCACCTCTATCGCCTTCTCCATTATCGCCACCGAAGCGGACATCCGCACACACTTCAATCTTTGGCAACAGTCCCAACAACCCGCCTCATACTCCCTCGCCTTTGGCTGTACCTTTCCCACCCAGCGCAAAGCTCGCTCTTCGATCGTCAACCCGGGGAAAGACGACGGCCACTACTCGACCATCATCCCGAACTCGTACCTCTCCAAAGAGCCCCATGAAGCGTGCTCTGAGCCAGGCTTCGGATTCCGGAAACACGACTCCTCATCCGTCAGCTGGACCTGTGGGTGGGCAAGAGAATAGCAAAAGCTCCAGTCCTGGAGAGCGCAAAAGCTTCGATCGAACTAACAAAATGCCATATACATTCGAAGCGACGCCAGTCAACCATGCCCTGTCTAGACTGGGTGGCGACGGTGCCAGCGACTGCCACACAGCCTCATCTACCTCAAGCCCTCTCAAGCGGAGTGATGCAATCATGAACCTCGACCAGGCCAGTCTAGGGAGTCCAGTCGCGAAGCGCCGTAGTCTGCACGGCTCTGCCAGCTTTGGGCATGATTTCAATGTCTTTGATCATGGACCATCTTCACAGTTCGACATCCACGATGATTCAAGCCACGAATACGAGTTATCAACAGCATCCATCACGTCTGAGGGCTCTTCAACCTTCACATCGATGCCGAGAAGATCTTCTTCCTTGCGGAAATCTACCCTGCAGCAGCGACATGGTGAGAAGACCTCGTGGGGTAGAAGACAAGCTGCTCAGGCACTGGCAGCTCAGCAATTGGCCAATTCGGGGCCTCACGTATCGACTCCTGTTCAATCGAAGAATCGACCCCGGTTGTCCTTGGACCAATTTATGCCGCCAATGCCAAGAGACAGCCCGTTCTCTTCACAAGGAAGTCTACCGAATGCTTCGATGCACGTTGTCAGTCAACCCATGCATCAGCCTCATCCTCTTTCGCGGACTATGACAACATCATCATCAAATTCGAGCATCTTGGACGAGTCTCCGACACATGTGCCTGTACATTTTGGCGAGCAGCCAAGACCAAAGCTCGACTTTTCTAAGTCTTTGCCTGCAGGATCTTTGAGACCATTTGCCTTCGAGGCTTCCAGGGACGATAATTCCTTCAACACCCCACAAAACTACAAATCCGTTAAGCCACTTCCCGCTGCGTTCGCGTCTACTGGGCTTATATCCAAAGTCAATCGAAATCCAGAGCAGCCCCAGGTAACGCGCGGTAGTAGTAAGGGAAATGTTCCCGACACTCCATGCAAGAAGCACGTAAACGGATTTGCTACTTATCCAGCACCTGTGCCTGGAAGTGCTATTGCCAAAGCCAGACACATTCGTCATTCATTTGGGACTCCGTCAACCCCGTTCAACCCGCATGGAACCCAATCTGTTCAGGGCACATTTGGAAAAGGGGCTAGTGTATTCGGCGGCGCCTTCAGCACACATGGTCTGACGCGACGAGGCAGCTTCCTCAGTGTGGATGGAGACGAAGGTGGAGGATCGCCTGACGCAAAAAGCATTCACGCTATTAATGATTTCGATCTTCCACCGACACCTACAAAGCAAGCTCTTGTGCAGTCATATGACGGTAGCCCTAGCAATCACAGGAACGTCCCAGCTTCTACGTCAGCTGTGGGCTATGGAATTACAAAGGAACTGACCAGAACCAGCAGTAAGTTGAACTTCTTCACAAGTCCAGACAGTCAGGATTCAGTTGAGAGTGATGGGTCTTTGGGCGTGGCGGATTCTCCCACACCAAACAACCGAGATCTTAAGTTTTCGGACTCGGTACCCTCATTCAGCAGGTCACGGACTCAGCGCGCTCTGAAACTTTCTTCGCCAGCGCCTCTGGCTCCCAAATCTCTTACTACCTCCTTTCTCAGTCATGCGAGTAAACCGGGCTTTGCTAAATTCAGTCGCGTGGCTCCAGCCAGTCCCTTGGAGCGTATAGATTTCATCGAAAGGCTGTCTCCTAGCACTCCACAAGAGAGCATGCTTCCACCAGACCCTAGCGGCCTCTCTATCTCAAACCATGGTGACAGTCAGGCTTCTCAACTAGGTGCCCAGAGCATGCTACCCCCAGCTACGCCAACCACCGGCCGCGATTACTTTCCCAGGATTGGAGACCGCCGCCTCAGTACCACACCGGTCAGCACGTTTGCTCCAGGTGATCTTGACGACTCTCTCTTATCCAGGTTTGAGAAAGTCGAAATGATCGGCATTGGCGAGTTCTCTCGCGTATACAAAGTCACAAAAACCACGCCAAGCCGTCCTATTACCGCGCACTCATTCTTCTTTGGTGCAACTGGCTCTCCACTATCTGGGAAATCTCCACCGACGCCCATACCAGAGCGCGTCTTCGCCGTCAAGAAAACACGACAGCCTTATTCAGGCACCAGGGACCGACAACGGAAACTGCAGGAGGTCAATGTGCTCAAGGCACTTGGACAATCTGATCACGTCTTGCAACTCATTGACAGCTGGGAGGAGAAGAATTATCTATACATACAAACTGAGTATTGCGAAGAGGGTAGCCTCGACGTGTTTCTGACGACAGTGGGTCGCAAGGGGCGATTGGATGATTTTCGCATTTGGAAAATCCTGTTGGAAGCGGGCCAAGTAAGTTTCCTTCCGACATCCTTGACTGCTAGATATTTGCTGACTGCTCGCTTAGGGCCTCAAGCATATTCACGATTCTGGGTTCATTCACTTGGATCTGAAGCCTGCCAATATCTTTATCACCTTCGAGGGGATACTGAAGATTGGTGACTTCGGAATGGCGACCAGTTGGCCTGCGCAATCTGGAATCGAGGGTGAAGGCGACCGCGAGTACATTGGACCAGAAATTCTCATGGGCCATTATGACAAGCCAGCGGACATCTTCGCTCTTGGCCTCATCATACTTGAAATCGCCGGAAATGTGCAGCTCCCTGACAATGGACCTACCTGGACCCGCCTTCGCTCCGGTGACATGAGTGACGCACCAAGCCTTACCTGGAGTAGCGATAGCACCCTCCAAAGAGACGCAACTGGCATCCCTTTCGAAGAAAGCGACGTCAACATGGAGTCCTTCGGTAGTGATGATGAGATAGAGACCGATTTTGGATCACCCACCATGAGCAGTCGCAAGCGCAGTTACGGCAACTCCAGCAGGTCCTTGTCTCACGACCCCGGGAATCTCTTCGGCTCCGCACGTAGAGGCGAACTCCATAGGGCACCACCTTTCATGCGAGATATGTACCATGAGCACGCCCTCGACAAGCTTGTTCGATGGATGATCTCGCCTACTCCTCATGATCGACCACTTATAAACGACATTCTAAGGTCAGGTGGCGTCGAATGGGTCGCAACACGCAGACGTGCCGGTGCAACAGTCTTTGAAGGAAATTGGGGTCCTGCCGACGCGGTCTTGGCAGATGATGCTGAAATGATGGATGTTTGAATCAAGCTGGGACTTTACTCGGTGGTCTCTGTCCTGGATAGGATGGGCGAGTCTTGGATGACACTTCGAAATAGACCCCCCGAATGGCGTTGGTAGGATACCCGGGGCTCGGTTTACGATCTAAACCAACGAATAACCACGAAATACATTGGTAGCTCTCTAATTAACACGGCCCAACGTGCAACTTTACGCATTCACGAGACCATGAACGGAACGATAGATCGAATCGGTTATAGTCAGTTTGAGCGAGGATTATGTTGAGATTGCGACTGCGTGTTTTGGGATAAATGTCGTGGAAAAAAAGGTGCTTCTCTATCAGCTTAATCACATTTTTGGTTGTCTGTATAGAATATGTTTCGAAGTGGGTCAAGTATGTAGATACATCCAAAACACTGTCTCGGTTCAACTTTAGCAAAGTGGAGATCAGGAGAGGATGAATGAATAGAAATCTCGAAACGTGGGCTATTTTTAGTGTCCTCCTTCTGTGCACGTATGCAACGACGAATCTCCTCCTTTGGGGCAGCTGCCTAGAGTGATTTCATTGGAAGAACAAACAAAATCCGGGAAAATAGGCCATTCGGTGCTTTAAGCAATTGCCAGGAAAGAGAGCAGCACCGCATAAGTAGCGCTCAGTAAGGTCGACTCTTCCTCGGTATAAGTCCCATTGAAAGCAGCAGCAGCCACGATACTGCCCCCTGAACCGTTGGGGAACACATCTTGGTCAGCGTTATGGTAATACCCATCTTCTGGCACCGTCCCCGAAGCGAAGAAGTCATGCACAGTCCGTGATAATGACAAAGATGCCAAGGAGATGGTAGTATGACCAGGGCCTCCCCTTATTGCAAGTTTGGATGATTTGGGGAGCAGGGATCGGAGTTTCCTAAAGGAGCAGGTCAGCGAGAACTCGAATTTCAAGGCTTTTATGCTGCTTCCAGAACGCTTTGTTGGGATTGAATGACGTACTTTGCAGACACGAGGGGTGTGGTAGAATCGTGGTCGGGATTGATGATGAGGACTGTTGTATTCAAGGCAGACAGCACGGAGTCTGTGTTTGACAAAGACGATATGCCTGCGACTGGAAGAAGCGGCCGCTTGTCAGGGAAATTACGGCAAAAACTGATAGGCTACAGGTACGTCAGCGCTGACACTAAATACTTTTCTCGGCCTCAGTGTTGATAGTATAAACCTGAGGATGCATGAACAGAGAGTCGTAGCTAGGGAAGCAGGTGAGCATTTGTACCTACTGTAAGGCCAGCTGAAAGGAGAGGTGTGTCCTCCTGAAGGGAAATAGACTTCGTCAATTCAACCACCTCCTGGATTGTGATACGACTTGATGGGGCGTTGTCTATGCAATTGAGCGGGTAAACGCTTTGCGTACCGACTCCTGGAGCTGCCTGGTCTACGGGCGCGGAAGTGCCTTGTGATGAGACCAGGTCGACCAACAAAGTTGCTAAGTTCAGCATTAGCAGTGGTTACCAGGACAGGAAGCGTGCAGGTTCACGTCTTTCCATCCTTGGACCGCGTTAGTGAAAATGCAAAACGTACCATTTCGGACTTCAAGACCTTGTATAATTTTTGCAACGAGAGACCAGGTTACTGGCACCCGCATAAATGACCACAAGAAAACATTGAAGCTATCGACACTGATTGCAGTGCCGAAATAATCGATCGGATTCAGAAAGAGGGCCTCGAATAACTCATCAATACGTTGTTTGAGACTGGAACTTACCCCAACAGGTGGCACAGACAGAGCACAGTCTGGACCGGCTCCCTCGCACATGGCAATAAAGTCGTTGAGCGCATCTCTGACTGAAGCTTGATCCACCGGGAGCTGGCTCTCATAGGTCAAGCTGTTTGTTTCCGGGTCTACGACTCCATCGGCAACTACTCGACCCACTCTGGTGGGAAATGCCTGGATAAATTCGGCCAGGAATATGGTTCCGTATGAGAATCCCCACTGGACGATGATTTAGTTATCATATTTCCTGTGGGCGAGCGTAAAGCGCAGCAGTGTAACTAGCATGCCGACGTAGTTACGGTCTTTGGACAGATTCCTGTGATCACTTACGAAGTTCAACTTGGCATCTGGCCCATCGACTGCATCCTGAAGATATCAAATGTTCAGCTATTGAACGTCTGCACTGCCTCAAAAGTCGTTTAGAGGGCTGGAATCCTCTAATGCCTGGCAGACTGAAAAGTGGGTGCACCGTTGCTTTTTTACTTACGAGGATAGCTGCCATGTCTCTTGCGACATACGCAGCAGAAGAAGTATATAGTGCGTCAGAGTTCTGGGACACGCAGGCATCGGCAAGTCCAGCAACAGCATTGTCAAAGTCCGTGATTCTACTCATCACTTCATCATCGTAACTCTACACCACGAGCAGAGTCAGCATCTGCGCTTCAGGCAAATTTTAAGATTGTTGTAGAGGAGTTCGCTAAGAAATCTTGTAGGTGTCAGGCTCTAAGGTTCTTACTGAGTTTGAAAACATTCCTAGCCACAAGTTGGGGCTGCCTGGTAGTTTCTCAGAGAAGTTGTATTCTGCCGAGGCATTGGGAAAGCACTGTAGTAACGGTGAGGACTCGCCAACACTATTTGAAAATCAGTAGGCGCCATTTTAAAGTCCCCAAAGAGATCGAGATCGACAATGGAAGTCGGGAACAAAATGATTGTTACGACATCTCATATGAATAAAGTATTCAAAGTTAAAATCGCACATACCCTCTCGGATCCCACCCGATAATATCATAGAGCCCCCCTGTAAGAGTCGATATTGCTGCCCCTGCTCCAGCGTTCACAAAAGAAAGTCCGGATGCTCCTGGACCACCGGGGTTCACAAGAAGGGAGCCAAGACGCTGTGAAGATGATACCGTGGAATTATATCTGACCAGCGCTATGCTGGCGTTGGCATTGGAAGTTGAGGAAGGAGCATAATCAAGAGGTACAACAAGGGTCGAGCACTCGAGATTCGTACCGCAGGAGGACCAGGCCAGAGGGATCGCTGCTATGACGACAGGAGAGACGAACAGCGTCGCGAGTGTGAATGATTTAACCATTTTGATCTGACCGAGCAAGGCCTGCGGTGAGAGCACAACCTTGGGAAGAGCCACATATTTATACTATTGTGGTTTTCGTGAAATCTATTTCTATCTTTTAGTAAATGTTTCATCTCGGCTTTGGCGGAGATGATGATTGAATGGTCTGTTCATTGACTTTCGGTGACAGGGAACGGCTGCGCCGAAATTTATCTAGAGCCCCAGGGATCGCAAAACTCTATCCAGATATGACAGATGACACACGATGTCAAAATGCACTTATTCAAGCAGCGAGAAGTTTGCATAATGAAGCGAATGTTTTTGGTCCAGGACAAAACGCACAAGGCCTTTCCGTGGGCGATTGACCTGTAGCCTCAATGTCTGCGAAGACACTGAGCTTTTGACATGAATATCACGACTATAACACTCCCTAAGAAGTCCCCGTTGAAGGAAGTCGCAATTACTTGCATGGGAGACTGCAAAGAACCATGTCTTTGTAAGTCCAATATCCCATACAAGAAAGATTAAGCGAGTTAGCAGAATGTAAACAATTATTGATTAGCCAGTCTCGTGCATTAAGGCCGCTGATAACCTCATGAAAGAGTGCTTCGTTTCCCTTTCTCCCCCTCTCACTTATCTATCGTTAGCAAGTATGTTTGACGCTTGCAGCGCTGCAAAATTTCACAGGCGCTGCCCTGCAGCTCAGGCAACTAACTTACTCCACAAGCAACCTGCAATGGAAGGCAGTGCTGAAGTCAAATCACGTGATGGCCGAGCTAGCTTATCGAAGCCCCACCAAAAATCCTATCAAAAGGTTTGGAGCACTGCCAGGAATTCTTCGAGGTCACCGTCACCACAAGCAAAGCAATGGGAAAGCTCAAATCCAGCAAGCGCAATAGCGCTGCGGCAGGCTCGAGCCCCTACTCCAAAGCGCAAGCTGCCACCAATAATGTCTTCAAGTTTGTCAGTTAGCGCAGGCGCGCCCTCACTCCTCTCAGACGTGTATATGTATATGTATATGTACTGACTATTGCTTTCGCAGAACACGAATGTTGGTCAGCATATCCTTAAAAATCCAGGTGTCGCAGAGGCCATAGTAACAAAAGCAAATTTGAAGCCCACAGATGTGAGTGGTATCCTCGGTCGCAAGCACGCATGCTGAGTCTGAACAGACAGTTCTTGAGGTTGGTCCGGGCACAGGCAACTTGACAGTACGAATACTAGAGAAAGCGAAGAAGGTTATAGCTGTGGAGCTAGACCCTCGTATGGCAGCGGAAGTTACAAAGCGAGTGCAGGGGAAGCCCGAGCAGAAGAGACTGGAGGTTTTGCTAGGAGATGTAATCAAGACGGAGCTGCCGCCCTTTGATGTCTGCATTAGCAATACCCCTTATCAGGTATGATACATGTGCAGAAATGCTTCGATACCAAAACTGATATTCTTCAGATCTCCAGTCCTTTGGTTTTCAAGCTCTTGGCCTTACCCAACCCTCCTCGGACATCGATCCTTATGTTTCAACGAGAATTCGCACTTCGACTTACAGCGAGACCTGGCGATCCACTTTACTGTCGACTATCTGTGAACGCTCAATTCTTCTCCAAGATTACGCACATTATGAAGGTAGGAAAGAACAATTTCAGGCCTCCACCGCAGGTAGAATCCTCCGTTGTGCGGATAGAACCGAAGCTGGGTCCTGAGCGACCTGGCGTGAGCTGGGAAGAGTGGGATGGTATGCTACGGATCTGCTTCGTAAGAAAGAATCGGACCATGAGAGCAAGTTGGTTGGGTACGAAGGAGGTTCTAGCTATGGTTGAGCGGAATTACAAGGTCTGGTGTTCCGCGAATCAGATACCTATCGATGAAACAGAAGTCGGAGAAGACGAAGAGTTGGATGTCGATGGCGGAGAGGAGGACGAGTGGGGTGGCGTTATGGAGGTTGATGAGGAGGAGGATGATGGCCCGGCGTTCTTCAAGGAAGAGGCAGAACGTTTATCGAAGGAGGCTGGAGCCAAAACAAAGAGTAAGAAGAAGAAAACGAGGGTCGCGGAATTGGTGAAGGAGAAGATTCGGAAAGTCTTGGAGGAGAAAACCGACTTGGCAGATAAGAGGGCTGGCAAATGCGACGAAAACGATTTTTTACGACTTCTGTCTGCCTTCAACGGAGAGGGTATACATTTTGCCTAACTAGGACGATGAATGTTGTCATTTATTTAGCAAGGCGTTAGAGGTGCATTTTCAGCTTCAGAGGCATCAGATAAGGAACTACCTTCTCACAAATGCAATTGGCAGATCTTCGCATCTGCCTCACTTCGCTTAGAATAAGATCTTACAATGGTTTCCCGTCTCTGGCTGCCGGATGTCCAATCCAGTTTGTGGAGATCAGCAATACCGTTAATGATTCCATTCTGTATTTCAAGTATAATCTACTTCAAAAGTCAACTGGCCTTTGAAGCAGGCACTTGCATGTGGTGTAAGCTGGCGCTAACACGATGTTGTCTTTGTTTCGTCACAATTGGGATTCAAAGTGACTGGGGCTATGATCAAACTCCTTGAAGGGGGCACAATATCCAAAATCCAACAGATCAGTGATCTAACAATGCTCCCTATGGTATAGACAACAAGCCTTGCGGCGAATTTCTCATTCTTTTGGTCTCACACCTGCACCCGCTGCCTAGAATGTGTAGTGTTTAGACCCGTGAGCCGACGATCAGGTTACAGCTATTGCGATTCCACGGCTATATTGCTGTGTTGGACCACCTTTATCATCTTTATCACAGTTCTGCCGCACGTTAGCTTCGGTATTGATCCGAGAATAATTCCGCTAAAGATAAGTTGTTCTGTTGCCTAGTATATTGTTAGTTGGAAAATAGTAATAATCTAGGCCTAGCTAGGTCTCCGAAACCTCGCTACGGTAGCGAATACCTAAACATGACACATCCGGTTTGTTTTTAATGATAGAAATTCTTCGACTTTAATATCCAATGATTAAATTCTCAGTCTCGCCACTATCTGCGTCATACTGGTCATATAACAGGGTTTGGATGTTCTGTCTGATTGTAACTTCATTCTGCCCTGCAGCCAGCAGTGCTCTGTTTTCGCTAGCTAAGAGACAGCACGGTTGTACCTCCGTGATGGAAATTTATTTGTCAGCGTGTATAGTACAGGTAAGTCCGGGTATAAAGAAAAGAGAACGCCACCGTAGTTTTGGGTGAGTATAAGGCTATCAGATACCAGGCGCAGTTTTCTGCTGTCTGTCCTGGCACTGATATATCTGCCTCTCCTCTTCTTGACCGCACAATCCAACCACCCAGGGCCTCGGTTGTATTTTTGTCCGGATCTCCAGCTCCTATACTGCCAGCACCATGTTGGGCTGGAATATGCGTGCACACATCGAAGTTAGCTGTGTGTAGGTGCAGGATCTACGGAGCACAGAAGAGCATAGCCTGACTTTTTGAGGGGCTCAATTAGCGTAGACTAGAACATCCTAGCATCGGTCTATTGTGCTGAAATGGCTAGCACAAAATACACGATCTCTCTTTGATATCGGTCAACTATTGAATGGTGTGGTGAACATGAGTCTACAGAAGTTTCACTTAATACATTACAGGCCAAAGACTGCGATTCAGTACACGTGGGATATGATCAGCTGATGACTTGAAAGTAGTTGTTATGTAGCTGGGTTACTCCTCCAGTGCGAGACAACTACTGTTGTCGTGAATTTTGTTTCTTGGCCATTCTCAAATTGCGGCTTCCCAAAGGTCTCAAAGAGAATTTGACAAGCTCGAGTATCGAGAAGGCCGACCAGATGGCAAAGCTCATCACACCAAAGATGATGAAAGGAATAATGCCATATATCATGAAATCTGCTGTTGATTTAGTAGGTATTCGATACTCGAGTGATATGACAACCTACAGACCCAGCCCCCACTCTCTTTCACCACGTCCCAGAGCTCCGTTCTCATTACATCCTTGGCTCCTTCCCACCTCCAGGGCCCCACGAGTCGAAATTTGGTGTTGAAGTTAGACCCGAAGGCCCATGTGAACATTGTTTTAAATCCAAGCCCCATGATCTCTGTGAAAGTCGCTGCTGAGCCCATGTCAAGAGCAAGTTGATATGCGTATGACTCGTGGTCAACTCCATATTTTTCGTACTCCCGTCGTCCAGGCTTGATGTAAAGCTTATAATCAATGTCTCGGGGACGCTGATTGGGCAGGATTTTCAGGAGAGAGAGTACCCAGAGTTGTGCTTGCAGCTCAGCCAAAGGAGGTATAGCTCCTATAGCAGGCCGTACAAAGCCAATGAAGCCAACACTCTCATCGCCGGTCTTCCAGATACCGCGTCTATCTGCCCCCAGTGGGGTCCCATAACTGGGCCCAAGGAAAGTGAATTCTTGGGAGTAGCCGGTGGCATATATGACAATGTCGGGCTTACAAGTAATACGGCTCATGACTTCGGCCTCTGGACGACTAGATTGTATGAACTCGACGATCCCTTCCGACGATACAGACTTAGGCCAAGGAGCCAGGTCAATCTTCCTATTCCCTGTATCTTTGATCGGGATTTGGCAAATACTAGCTCTTGTACGATTCAAGAGCGAGTCTTTCCGGTACTGTGCCGAAATGTACGGGACAGCTTGACCGGATTTACTCGGAAATACTGCGACAGAAGTCAGTATCACGTAGGGCTTCAGGATCAACAACGTACTCGCCGAAGCATGGAAGCGCTCGTCGGAGATCCCTCCCACCCTAATCGAAAGTCAGTGAGAGCTCTCCACGGGTGTCTGAGGTTGGTCGCGTTTAAGAGCATTGAGCAGTATCCGAAAGGTGGATCAAAACGTTTCCGAAGTAGAATGAGAATGTACCATTGGTCAAGCCCATGCTTCGTTCCAGAAACAAGCCATACCCCAAACTTCACCGAAAAAAGGTCATAGTAATTCCACAATATCGGGCTTGATTGGAGAAGAGCTAGTCAACTAATTAGCTCGGAACTGTTATCAGCATGCTTTGATCACACGAATCGGGACGAACGGTGAATGTATGCGGTGTCAAATAGACTCATGTGAGTAGTATCTGTGGGGATATTTTTCTGTGCCGCAGGCGACTTGTTGAATGTCCTGAATGTCACAGGGACAGGTACAACCTAAAACATTAATAAAGTGCGAGGAGATAGACAGATACACAGTCACCTTCGGGGCATAGTAGAATCCATCACGATGGCATATCGTGACGGACTTTGTTGGCGATGTCACGGCTAGGTAGCCCAGATCCATAGCCGTCTCCCCTGCACCGAGTATAAGAACATGCTTGTCTTCGCCAAAGTCCTTCCGGGAGCGAAAATCTGCAGAGTGGAATCTACACGGTACATGTTCAATTCCCGGTATAGGTGGAATACATGGAACGGTGTGTAAGCCCGAGCATACAGCTATTGCGTCGCATTCCCAGGACTCGGTTCTACCTTCGAATGAGGAGATAATCATGTGCCCAGAGCCTTTGATTCGCTTCACAGACACCACCTTTGTTGAAAGACTAATATGAGGCCAAAGATTGAAGTGGGTAGCATATGCGTCCAGGTACAGGCAGAAGCCCTCCGTCGAGAGGAAATCGGGATCGTTGGCTGAGTGACGAAAGTCACTAAAAGCGGTCAGGTACTTAGAGGACACGAGCTGTACTTGGTTAGAAACTGGGGACGTGTGGTAAGACAAATGTTTCCAAGACTGAAAGTCACATCGCGCCTAAAGAGATTTCACACTGTTTACCTCCGCATCCTCGTACACACGGTGCCTGAATGACCCAGCCGTTGAGTCTCTTGCTTCAAACAGTCTTGCCTCGATTGGCTCTACTGGGTGGAACTTATGAGCAGTAATAAGGTACTTGAGGGTAACTAGGCCCGAAGAACCACCTCCAATAACTGCAACACGCATCGTCGACGAAGGACAGATGCGGTGGAATAAGGCTTATTTTAGAAGTGTTTGATGAAATTGATCTCAGCGGCCTGGATGTGTTAGTAGACTTTATAGGTTGTCCAAAGGGACCCGTGCCACCCCTAGCCAGGCGCTAGCGATTGAACAGACCTATAATTAGTTGGGCATCCAGGGCTACATGCAGCTTACATGCCGCCCAGATCTCCGTCTTACATGTCACCATGGTAATAAAGAGCCAATAAGAATAAGAATAAGAATAGTAAACAGTACAGTAAGACACACATGTTATTCCTCGGAATCGGGACTTTAAA
Organism: Cadophora malorum; assembly: GCA_017365405.1. Lineage (NCBI taxonomy): Eukaryota > Fungi > Ascomycota > Leotiomycetes > Helotiales > Ploettnerulaceae > Cadophora > Cadophora malorum. The sequence continues at coordinate 45,731 of JAFJYH010000255.1, read as the reverse complement.
ATAATTAGCATTTACTTGTAACGTTTTTAATTCGGTTGGTGTCGTGAGTATAGACTTGTCGGTTGGTATCAGCTATGAAGTAAGGTAATAAGACGTTTGATTCTTAATGGGAATTAAGATGTTACAAGCAATGGTAAATTAGGTGTAAACTTGCTATTTGATTTGAGCATAACGCTTTATTATTTAGGAAATTATTTATTTGTTATATAGAATTTCGATTTTTGATTGCAAGCTTTGCAAGATCATCTTGCTAAGCGCGTAAGCTTGCAAGCTTATTTAGCATGGCTTGCATGTCACGTGATCTAAATTCATTATGATTAATATAATTATTATTATAATAATAAGTGTGAAGTATAGTATTACTTGCTAATTTGTATTATTTTTTTGTTAATGTTATTTTTTTAATAGTATCATTGTTTTTTTAGTATCAAATATTAACTGATGCTATTTACTTGATAATATCATTAGTATTATAATACTAACTTATGATTTGTATTAAGGCTAATCTTAGTTTATAATATTATTTCCCTTTTAGCTTAGCGTGTCCTTACGCTTAAGTATGCTTAAGAAAATATTAACAATTGCTTACGGTTATCTTTTTCTTTTATTATGGGTTTGCACCAGTATATGATATCACAAAGATAGTAAAAGTAGCAAAAACAAGTGCAATAATGGTTTAGTATATTTAGGTTTTTTTTCTAGTTAAGGGAGTGCAAGAAGGAAAAGGATTTATACTTGTAGTTGTAATTCTCTTGAAACCTTTCCAGCTACTAGCTAGCTTTTGGCGTAGATACATCAAATACTTGGTATGGGTCTTGTGAACTAATATTAGCAAAAGTATTTTTGGAAATATAATATATTTTAAAACGTAATAATCAAATGAAAATATAAAAGAGTGTAAGATAAGTGTTGGTTTACAGGACTCATACCGAATGTTTGATGTATCCACGCCAGGAGCCGGCCGGTAGCCGGAGGGGTTTTAAAGGGGTTACGGCTACAAGTATAAATCCTTTGCCTTTTCGCACTCCCTTAGCTAAATAATCTAAATATATTGAATTATTATTATACTTGTTTTTGCTACTTTTATTGTTTTTGTGATATCATATATTGATGCAAATTCATATTAATTAGTAATTAACTTGTATTATAAATAATTAGGTAATTCATTAAAAAAGTTAACTTGAAAGTTTAATGTTGAGGCTTTTATATTTATATAAGATATTTAATGTAGCTTCTTTTTGATACTGATTCTTCGCTAAATTTAATTGAAAAGATTTGGCACTTTAATAAGAATTATAATTCCGTACTAAGGGGTACATGTAAACAACAAATAATAATGTAATAACCATTATTTGATAGCTGTTATATAAAAATCAATGCAATAATTACTTTACAATTATTATTAAGATAACATTCCTATAAGTCCTTCATAAATTATCGAAATCATTATTAGCACGATAATAAAACTTATGATAAAATTTATAGAATTGCTTTTAAAAAGTGTATTAACATTACCTAATGTTGAAGGGGATTAGCAAGAAACAATTCTTTTAAAGAAAACATCTGAAGCAAAGGCTACCTGCTATTCAAGGGAATTTCGGAAATATGCTTGCAACAAGCATTTTGATTTTGAATACGTATTTCAAGATTTTAAGAAATTCTTTAAAGATTAAATAATTACGGATTTCAATTGCATTAAACGACAAGAAAAAGCAAAGCTGCAAGACAACTTTAGATAACGTAGCGTTTATGTTAAACATAAAAAAAAGAATATAATAATCTCGCTAGTAACAACGATCAAAGCTAAATATAATAACTGGCCTAATGAAAATAAAAAAGAATAGGCTAGCAAATTCAGCTTATTATCAAAGCCAAGGCGAATAGGTTGCGGCTCATTTTCTATACAAGCATTTTAAAGTCTTATACCTTAGATGATTTAAGTTACTCGGGATAACATTATGACCTTTTTAGTTAAAGAAATTAACGTGAGGATTAGAAATGCATAGCCTCAGCTACCTTTAATAATAAAGAATAAGAAAAAGGATAATATATTTAAACGCTTAAACTTGCTTAAGTCTTACTATAATAGAAACGAAAATCTTATTAGAAACTTATATAATATAACTTCATTTATTAAGATGAAAAGGAAATTTTTGTTTATCTTTAGCAAAAAACCTTTAAATTATTTTTCTTAATAAAAATCAAATGGAAGACAATTATTGGAATCAATGCCAACATAAAATGCTCATTTATATAACAATAATGTTTATTTATCATCATATTAGAAAGAAGTCAAGGCATATGCGAAGCCAAATCAATTAACATAAAATATAATGAACCAGCTTTTATTAAAACAAGTAAAGATTTTAAAAGTGCTATCAAAGATATACTTAAAGAAGCTTTAATATAACGGTAATAAAAATCACTTAAACGCAAAGTTACATATCTTCACGAATTTATATTAAAAATTAGTTATCGATATATTAATTTAGCATAAAGCTTTTCTTTCCATGTTATAAAGCAATGTGCAAAAGTATTATTACAATTACTTGCAAAACAAAACTTTTACATTCACTTAACTTGTTAACGCTATTTAGATTAATTTTGAGACGGAGGAATATGCAAGGCGATACCTAAGCCAATAATTCAAGATCACGCTTAAACAATTTCAAGACAAGCTAGCACAAAAAAAAAAGACGCTTATCTAACAATTGGATAATTTTGGGAAGGAATTGCAAAGCTTCCAATTAAGCCTAGCAAACAAAAGTATGAATAATAATAAGACTTTTCGTAACAAGCTTATACAAGGAATGTTAAATAACAAGCTATTTGTTTAAGCTTTATTTAAACTACCTCTTACTTTTGCTATATTGATAAACAATCTTTAAGCTATAACAAAAGTAAAGACATCATTTAAGATAAGATTCCAATAAGATAACTATGCTAAATCCTATTAAAAACGCCCTTAAGCTTATGCTACAAAAAGCAAGGTAATATACTTGAATCGTAAGATAAAGTTTTCTCAAGGCAATAAACATAAAGACAAATTTAAGCTAAAGCTAAGTTATATAAGATATATTATTTACCTAGCGCTAAATTGCCATAATTCTCGTTATATTAAAAAAGAGAAGGCAAAGTTTAAGACACGATATTTTATTGCACGCAAGGTTAAAAGTATCAAATTAATAAATAAAACGTTTAAAGCATATCTAGCATATACAAATCAAGTCAAGCAAGATTTGGAAGGTATTTAAGATAAAATTAAAGATTGAAATGATGCGGATTTTTTTGATTTAAGCGCATTATTAGAATGTAACAATACTAATTCAAACTCAAGTAACAAACATAATAATGTTATATCCCATTTTATAGCTGTATTTATAACAAGTATAATAAAATATAACGCATAAAATATCAAAGATTAATTAGAAATATAAAAAGTGATACATATTTTAAAAAGCATAATAAAGAAACCTCAATAAAATAACGCTTATATAATTTAATAAATAAATCGCTTCTTTTAAAGTTTCTTAATTGATATCGGCACATTAAATAAGAATATAAAAAGTATTAATTAATTGCAAGCATTATAGCATTTTTAGCATATAAAATTTAATAAAAGTTAAGCAAGTTAAAGCCGGATAACATTCGAGGCCGATATAAGAAAATCTCTAGAAGTTGCTATTATCGACACTCCTACCAGAAAAATGAAATTCCAAATTGTTAATACAAATATATCGTTTTTAGTATGCTTATAACAACTCGATAAGATAAGTGCATATTACAATAACTTACGGAATATCTTGATTTAAAGAAAAAGAAAGCATTTAATTGTTTAAAAGAAGGGTTATCTATAGCTATTATTAAATTAATATAATCAATTATTAAACACTTTTATGGGAATAGTTAATATATGCCACCTTATAGAAACGGAAATCTGAAGGCTCCATTATAAGTTTGGTTATCCATTAGTGTAACGGCTTTATCATTTGCTTAAATAAGTAAGTTATAAACTTAATTTTAATATCATGTTAAGAATCAAAAAGATGTATAAGCATTGCCAAAAGCACGCAAATGCTCCACACAAGTTTTGCTTCAAACTTCAAAACAATATCGATTTTAATCATACGTTATTAATTAATATTATTCAACTTGAGAAACATAAGGTACTTTATATAATAGATGAGGCAATAAAATTTAAGGCGGCGCGATTTATTCGAAAAAGCGCCGGCTTAGCCACGGCAAAGGCGGTGTTTAACGCGTTCAAATTAGCTTAAATTAACACATATTTTGGCCCACCAGATTTTGTTATTTATAACTACGAGACTAACTTTAACTCTAAGGAGTTTCATACATCATTAAAATCTATTAGCAACACCCCCAAATTTGTCTTAATTAAGGCACACCACTTCATTAGTAAGGTAAAGAAGTATCATTATCTTTTGCGCCATACTTATAAGATTATTATAATAAAGCAATCAGAATTATTTAACATAAACCAATTGCAAATAGTTATAAAAGCTATCAATAATATAATTAGATCAAATGAATTGATTCTAACATTATTTATATTTAAAGCATACCTTAAGATAACAAAATTAAACCCTCTTAATCTCACAATCAAACAAAGGATTACCACAATTAAAAAAGCAATGAAGAAGATATGCAAAATCCAGGCAATTAAAAAGGTCAATAAAGTGCTACGCACCCAAAACGGCCCCAACACCACACATATTCACAATTTCTCCCTAAACGATCCGATATTTATATATAAAAAAAAGAAAAAATAAAAAAGACCTTATAAATTCCTCAGCATTAAAAGCAAGACAATTAAAGCCTTAATAAATAACAACTTGATATACACATTTAAATTTACATCTATGCGCCCATTTAAAACAAATAACTTTGATATTAAATAAAATAAAAAAAAGCTGCCAAAAGATTTCTCATCAACACCAATAATTATTTCAAATAAGAAGCCTTAAAGAAATGATAAACCTAACTTAACCCCAAAATCCCACTAACTCATAATAGAAATCCCAAAAATTAAACAAATCGCAGACTTATCAACAATTAATAACAATTACAATGCCAAAACATTTTTGATAAAAAAAAAAATAAAAAATCAAAACTTATCAATTAAGCTTTGCGCTAAAGGCAAGATTATAACGCAAAGCAAGCCATTTCAAATATCTCGGAAAATAAAGTACGAAACTTTAATAGCAAAAAGCATTTTTATCTTAATTTATTAAAGCAACCTTAAGCTTAGGAAATAACGCATTTTCAAGTCTTACATAATAAACAAGATCAAAGGAAAAGAAACAACAAAGCTATATAAGAAATCTAAACTCGTCATTCAAGTTTTTAATGATAAAAGTAAAAAGGAAATATTAATTCAATTACCAATAATTTAGCGAATCAATTAAAGGCTTATTATTTGCATAACTATAGCAGTAAGATACCTGCAACGCCTTTAGCACTTACTCAAGCCAGATATAATAATTAAAAATATCACGCAAGCTTACGTTCAAGCGTATACGAAACTAATTTAACAAGTCTTTGTATAATTATTAAAAGAGATTGCAAAAGAATTCTCTAAAGAAATAATGTTTATAATAATGCTTTCGCTATATGGCATATTAGAATTAAGAAATCATTAATTTAACACGTATTATAAGCATTATGTGAAAAACTTACAAATGAAAACTTTCATATATAATCCATGCTTACTTATTATAACAAGAGATAATTATATGCTTGGAATTATTAGAATGCAAATAAATAATACTTTAATCTTTAGAGATGCTAAGTTTTTAACAAAAAAATAGATGGAAATCGATAAAGCCAGGTTTTTAACAAAACTAACATAAATCCTAAACCTTACTAGCTCGCTCACATTTAACAATTACATAATAATTATAAACAACAAAAGTTTATACATGTCGCAAAAGGATCAAAAGGTAAAAATTAAATTAATAAACATTGCAAGTAAAAATTACAAGTAAGCTTACATAAAGCAACATATTTGCGGAATATATTTAGCTACGATTTGCCAACCGGAAGTTGCCTTTAATTTATCGATAATAGCATAACATCAAAATCCAACAATAAGGGAAATCAAGACTTTAAATGCATATTTGCAATAGCAAATAGATAACTTGAAGAGAGGTTTCCGATATGTTTTTGTAAACTTGCAATTAGCTAAAGTTTATATCTTTGTTAACGGATTCTTTGCTAATAACAAAAACCTAAACTCCCAAATTAGGTTTGTGCTAGTTATCAGCATCGAATCGAAGGGAATTGCGGAATTTATTTTAATTAAAAACATTATATACATAAATTTAACAAAATGTAAAAAGGTAACTTGTATTATGCTTGCTTTAAAGTTGTATATTATAGTAGCAAAAATTAATATGTTAATTATGTTATCAAGCATTATTAACATAATAACTAATAAACTTAAAATCAAGCAATTGCTAATAATTGTTTATATTAATTTTTTTTCGCTTTACAAGTATATTATCAAGCTTGGTATAATAAAAAAAAAACGTTTGATAATTAATATTATGTCAATTCATTAATCATATAAATGTCGAAAACTTACAAAGATATAATGAATTAATGAAGCAAGCAATCCTGCTAATGCAATAACAAAAGCCAACCTTAATAAAGCTTTGCAAAAGCTTATTAATATTAATAAGTTGAAAATGAAAATGAAAAAATAAGTCTAGCAATCTCCTAGCGCCGATTCGAACAAGTAATAAAAGAAGTTCTTACGCTTACTTATTTTCTTATATCAGATCTCCTTATGTATTTCCTTGCAACATTTATTTACATATTTTACATTTACATTTTTCATGGAAATAAAAATCAAAAGGTAACAAAAAGAATGATTTTTTATTTAGATTTTTACCCTTTAATTTAAAGCATTAATAAAATAGCCTTGCAATAACATCCCAATAAGGACCTGGCTACCAATTTTACCATAAAGGGCTATTCCCATATAAGAGTATAAAAAAGATGCTGCCACAAAAAACCAACCTATAAAGCTAATTCAAAATAAAGCCTTAAGCATCATCTCCATAAATGTCACTAGCTTCAAAGGCAGCAATAGCAATAGCAGCAATAACTTCGGCGAAGGTTTTTACTTTAGCCTTTTTTTTATCATTATCCTTTTTTTTAATAACATTAATAGCCATAAAATAACTAGCGCTATTACGCTTTTTGATTCGTTTATCACTATTATTCTTTTTTTTTCACTTTTCACTAGTTGGAAGCCGGGGGGGAGCTAAAAAAGTTATAGCAGCAATAATAGCAGCGGTAAGCGTAACAATAAAAAAAATTTGCTTTAATATCCTCTTTATCTCTTACAAAACTTTTATTTAGCAAAAAGTTTTATTTAGCAAAAAGAAATAAAGAGGAAACTTATGGAATTGTTAGTCTCGAAAGCTGTGATGCGGTAATAAAAGATTTTGATTTTGCTTAAGAAAGCAACATTAACATCCTTGGGAATTTTCGGTTTAGCAGCTACGCTAATGAATTTAATGTTAATGAAAGTTGTAGCAATAGCAATAATATCTTCTTAATTGCTAGCAAGAATTGCATTAATAAAAGCATTATATTTTAGTGCAATAAAGTTTGGAAGTTATAGCAATTATCAACACTAAATTCAAATTAGGAAAGTAGCAAATAGGTTACGTAACAAAAAAGAAATTGGGAATACTTATTAAGACATAACTTTTCTTTTTATTAATGTAATATAAGTAGCGCTTAAATTTGATGTTGTTAAAGCGATAATCATAATTTATGTTAGTTTTAAGGGCGTTTACACATTGCATGCATAAATAGCGATACAAAACAATAAAAGCTTTGAAAAGAATTAGTGCAAGCATTATTTGTGTTAGCAAAGATTTTATACTATTAAGCCATTATCTTTAACAAAAAATATTTACTTATAAAGTGCTTAATTAATTTGATATAAACTACAAAAATCAAGCAATTAACGAAGATTTATCTTTAACAAAAATCAAGCTTATGCTTACAAATGTAATTATTATTATTATTATTAAAAGAAAAATTAAAAATTCTGAAGGAAAAGGCGTTATATATATGATTCTTATAACAGGCAAAAACAGAATCTTACTTAAATCGAGGGAATTGCGAAGTATTTGCTTAATAATATTGTTTTTTGCTTAGCATATCTTACTATTATTATTTGCTATTATGACATCATTTGCTTTTACTACATCATAACACTTTTATATTGCTATCAATAACGCATCAAGCTATTATTTTTCTTTAATTGCATGTTATTATAAAAGGAAATCATTACGTTAAAGCTTTAAAGTTACTTGTTATTTTTCTTCCGTTATTCAGCATAATCATTCGCTTAAGGGCCGGAGGGGTATCGAAGGGGAATCGAATAGCCTGCAGCTACAGTTTTCTTTTAGGAAGAATATGTTATTTCTTTTATGTGACTTATTTTATATTTAATCTATTGTTCTTATCTCATATTCTTTTGTATTTTCATTTGATTATTATATATTAAAATACGTTATATTTTCAAAAGTAGTTTTACTAATATTAATTTATAAAACTTATATCGAGTGTTTGATGTATCTACGCCAGGAGCTGGCTGGTAGCTGGAGGGATTTTAAGGGGATTATGGCTACGGGTATAAATCTTCTGCCTTCTCGCATTCTTTTAGCTAAACAATCTGAATATATTGAATCATTATTGTACTTGTTTTTGCTACTTTTATTATCTTTGTGATATCACATACCGGTGCAAACCCACAATAAGAATAATAGATTAAGCATAAAATAAGTCATATAAAAGAAATAATATATTTCTTTTAAAAGAAATTGCAGCTACAAATTATCCGATTTTCTTTTGGTATTTCTTTGGTTTTTAAGCAAATGATTATGCTAAATAATGAAAGAAAAATAATAAGTGATTTTGAAACTTTAATATAATGATTTCCTTTTGTAATAACGTGCAATTGAGGAAAAATAATAACTTGATGCGTTATTAATAGTGATATAAAAGTATTGTGATGTAATGAAAGTAAATGATGCTATAGCAGCAAATAATAATAGCAAGATATGTTAAGCAAAAGATAATATTATTAAGTAAATACTTCGCAATTCCCTTAATTTAGGTAAGATTTCGTGTTTGCTTATTATAAGAATTATATATATAACGCCTTTTCTTTTAAAAATTTTGATTTTTCCTTTTGCAATAATAATAATAATCACATTTGTAAATATAGGTTTAATCTTCGTTAAAGATAAATCTTTACTAACTACTTAATTTTTATAATTCATATCAAATTAATTAAATATTTCATAAGTAAATATTTCTTATCAAAAACGATAGCTTAATAATATAAAATTTTTGCTAACATAAATAATGCTTGCACTAATCTTTTTCGAAGCTTTTATCGTTTTATACTGCTATTTGTGCATGCGATACGTAAACGCCTTTAAAACCAACATAAATTACGATTATCGCTTTAATAATGTTAAATTTAAGCGCTGCTTATATTGTGTTAATAAAAAGAAAAGTTGTATTTTAATAAATATCTTTAATTTCTTTTTTACTACGCAATTTATTCATTACCTTTTTAATTTAGATTTAATATTGATAATTGCTATAGCTTTTAGCTTTCATTGCATTAAAATACAATGCTCTCGTTAATACAATTTTTGTTAGTAGCTAAAAAGATGTTATCGCTATCGTTATGATTTTTATTAATGTTAAGTTTATTAGCGTAGTTGCTAGATCGAAAACCACCAAAGATGTCAATGCCGCTCTCTTAAGCGAAATCAAAACCTTTTATTACTATATTATAACCTTCAAGATTAACAATTTTATAAATTCTTCTTTATTTCTTTTTGTTAAATAAAACTTTTTGCTAAATAAAAGTTTTGTAAAAGATAAAAAGGATATTAAAGAAAATTCTTTTTGTTATTATGCTTGCCGCTGCTATTGTTGCTATCGCCATAATCTCTTCAACTTTCCTCCAGCTTTTGGCTAATAAGAAGCGAAAAAAAAAGAATAGTGATGATAAACAAACTAAGAAGCGCAATGGCGCTAATTATTTTATAACTATTAACGTTATTAAGAAGAAAGATAATAATAAGAAAGAGGCTAAGATAAGAACCCTTGCTAAAGCCACCGCTATTATCGCCGCTGCTACTTTTAAGGTTAATGATATTTATAAGGATGATACTTAAGGCCTTGTTTTAGATTGACTTTATAAGTTAGTTTTTTGTGGCGGCATTTTCTTTATATTCTTATATAAAAGTAGCCTCTTATGATGAAACCAGTAATTAAGTTCCTATTAAGATGTTATTGCAAGGCTATCTTATTGGTGCTTTAAATTAAAAGGTAAAAATCTGAATGGAAAATCGTTTTTTTTGTTATCTTTTGACTTTTACTTTCGTGAAAAATGTAAATATAAAACATATAAATAAGTGTTACAAAAAAATACACAAGAAGATCTAATATAAGAAAATAAACAAGCGTAAGAATCTTCTTTGTTACTTATTTAAATCAGCGCTAATAAGCTGCTAAACTTATTTTTTTATCTTCATTTTTAACTTATTGATATTAATAAGCTTTTGCAAAGCTTTGTTAAGATTGACCTTTATCATTGCGTTAGCAAGATTGCTTGATTTATCGATTTATTGCATTTTTGTAAGTTCTCGATATTCATATGATTAATAAATTAATATAAAATTAATTATTAAACGTTTCTTTTTTGTTATATCGAGCTTAACGATACACTTATAACGGCTCAACGGAATTCATTGAAATAATTATAATACAAGTAGAAAAGACAAGGAGAGAAAGAGGATCATAAGGAGCCTTAAGCTTAAGTAAGAGGGAGGCAGCTGCTAGTTGGCTATAACCCCTTATTATAACATCACGTGATATGCGCTTGTATATGATACACGCAAGTCGCATATGCTATCACATTACTTCTCCTTATAAAAAAGGCTTATTTTTAAGTTAAGTAAAAAATCGCTTCCGTTTTTTAGTTGTCATTATTGTATCATCTTTTAAGCTTTTATAAGCATCATCTTCTTTTAATTCCTAAGTAATAATTTATTGATCTAAAAGCTTTAGTAATTTAGGTAAACGCGGGTAAGTGAAGTGAAAATTATAAAGTTTGTAAGGGCAAGTGCAGAAATTTGCAATAAGGTAGAATTCTGAATTGAAGTCAAGTCCTTTCCAATGAGCTTGGTAATGTAAAATGCTATCTCATTCTAATTAAGCGTTTAAGATGTCCTATACCTCCTATTCCTATTTCATGTTTACAATAAACTCATCTTGTAATGATTGGATTTATTTAAGTAAAAGGTTATTTGCATATTAGCAAAGCTTATTTATAGAAAATATTAAGTGGACTTTAATAATGTCAAGTAGATCTAAGCAATAAAAGTATCTTTCCTTAGCTAAGACTTAATATAGTTCAACTTATTGGTTGTTAAGTTTCTTTTTCAAGCGGTATATCCTTCAATTTTTTGTTATCACCCAAATCATATCGTTTACATTCTAATCAATCTCTTGCTAAGACTTATTAGCGTTACGCTACTTCCTAACTTATTGATCCTAAAAGAACTATTTTGCCTTTGCTTAAATTGCTTTATAATATTTAGCAAAGATGTAAACATTAGCTTAATTCAATTTCTTAATTATTATTAGCTTTTTGAAAAACAATAAAGTATTCTAATCTTAACTAATTCGTAGCTTATACTTGTACTTAAGCTAATACGGCAACATCTTTAATAATTCATGTAGCAAGATAAGCTAGGCATAATCTATTATTGGAAGGAATTTAAACTAATTATTTTGGTAATAGTTAATGAAAGGCCAAAGTCTTTAATTCAGATACTAATTTATAATTTTGGTTTAGCCATCAATTTAGGCGTGGTAAGCGGTGGAAAGCTTTACCTTGATGTTAAGGATATAGCAAAACTTTTTCCAAAATAAGGAAATAAATTGCAAGCTTTGGTTTGATATAATAAATTTTAGTGGGCTGTTAAATTTCTAGCAGTTTGAAATAAAAAGTCGAGTCAAGTCTTATGCCATGCAAGTGAAATAGTAAGGGATGGAGGTTGCCTTCTTAAAAAAGCAATTTATAATAACGAAAATTAAGTTAAAGCCAAACTTGTCTTTTAGCGCACTCTTAAAATCTATTATTAAGTATTATCAAAGCTAATTAGGGATAGGCAAAGGGTATAAATATTCAAATGTCTTATCTTGCCGGTAATTTGCTTTATTATAAGTAAGGTAATTGAAAATAAATCTAGCAATATCCTTTAGCATCTTTAGCCAATAATATTTCATTTATAATAATTCGAAAATCTTAACCTTTCCTAAGTAAGCTATCAATACTTGGTTATGTATATGTTAAATCAATTAAGCTTGGAAGGAATTCACATTAAGTACCCAAAGTCTTCCCTTATACAAAAGTAATCCATTCTCATATAAGGTATATTACAAATCCAGCTTTTATAATTCCTAGCGTTAGGTTATAAGGGCATTATAAGTCCTATTAACGTGAACTAACTTGGTGACAAAGTTTGTTTTATTATCTAAATCAATCTGAATAAAAGCCAAAATGCAAACGTCAAGTAGCCATTCCAATTCCTAAAAGATGCAAAAATCAATTTAATTTAAGTAAATCAAAGTGCGAGTTCGTAACTTATCCTTAGATTTAACCTAACTTTCAACATCTTATTCTTAATAAGATAACGCATTTGCTGCTACATTCTAATTTCTTAGCTAATACATAATTATAAAGTAAAAGTTGGATAAGATTTCGGACCATTTTGCTTATTAATTCATTAACTTCTTAGTAATCATAAAGTATTTTAATGCCTTATGATTCAAAAAGATCTAAAAGCGTTAGTAATCTTTTTACAAAATCAATTCCGCGCGCCAATAAGCTAGCAATTTCATAATTGCTAGCATTTCCTTATTGTAAATATTGTAATTTAATTCCGCCGGGGTTATAATTTTAAACAAAAACGCAATTAAGTACCAATATTCTTTATGCTTTTGTAAAAGGATCTTTGAAATAACTCCATCGAACGCGTTAATTTCAACACAAGTTTCCAAAATAACGTTATAATATTTCAAATATATTAAGGCAAAAACAGCTAACTTAAGCTTCTCAAAAACTTTCACATAGGGCAAAGTTATATCAAACAGGACAAATAGCTTAATAAGTTTAACAAGGGGCTTGGCAATCTTCCCATAATCAAAGATAAACCTTTAATAGAAATTGCAAAAGCTTAAAAAGAATTAAACTCCTCTTATTATCAAGGGGGGTTTTTAATTACAGATACATTTAGTAACCGTAGGGTTAATTTCGATTCCTTTAGTCGTAATAAAGAACCCTGAGAACTTAATCTTCTTAACGTAAAACTTGCTTTTGCATATATTTGCTAAAAGGTCATGTTCTTATAAATGTACTAATACCTTTTTAACATGAACCTTATATTTTAAAGAATTATTAAAATACATAATAATATTATTTAAATAAGCTATACAAAATACGTCTAAATAATTAAATAGCATGTTATTTATATGTTACTAAAAGATAGCTAAACTATTAGTAAGTTTAAAAGGCATCACTTTGCATTTGTAATTGCTATATCAGATGCAAAATATTGTATACTTCTTCAAAGCAAAGTTTATGCGAATTTGGTGAAATGCACTTTAGATGTTAATCTTGATAAAGACCTTAGCTTATTTTAGCTATGCAAATAGCTTGTCGATTAGAAAAAGCGGGTATCAATCCTTTCAAGTAATCTCGTTTAACTTCCGATAATCGATGCAAAAATGGAAGCCGCCATTTGCTTTCTTAACAAATAAAATAAAACATACAAAAGGGGCGTGATTTAATATAATGAACCCCTTATCTAAATTTTCCTTTAAGTATTTTTTCATAACCTAAAGCTCCGCTTCACTTTATTGATATAAGGATCTGTAATCGTAATCGATATCCTTCTTTAGCTCAATCTTATAATCTAATCTAAAAACCAAATTTGGGAAACTATCCATAATGCTTTTAAAGAATACGCCTGCGAATTCCTAATATTATAAAGGGAATCTTTTGCATAAGATGTCTTCATAACTAAGCTTAACCTTCAAGGATTCTTGAAATTTAGCTTTTTATGTTACTTAATTAATTATTTTGTTAATCTCGCTTAATGTAATAATAAAAAGTTCTAAGCCTTCTTATTTAAAGGCATAATAAAAACCAAAAGCGTTCACTTTCGCAATGTCCGTTTTTGATAACTATTGTTATTTTATAAGATGCCGCTAAGCAGGTATTATGTATTTTAGAAGCGGTGAAAGAGGTTGATCAAAAGTAAAGGCATATAATTTTCATTTCATAACCCATAAAGATTCTTATATTAATATAGCGTACGTAATCACAAGGAATTCTTGAATTACTTGCTAATTCTTTTAATGCCGCTTATTTTAAACGCATTTTACTTAACAATGTTCCTTATGCTTTAAGCGTTTTGCCGCAAAATATGCTTTGATAAAGGGAAAATGTTATTAAGGCTTAGCATTAAATAAGATAAAATTATAAGGCTTTATAAGAATCGGAATGCTAACTTAAGCAAAGGTTATAATAATTTTTTAAGATCTTAAGGCGTTTTTCTTATTTATTACCGCTTATCGAGAAAAGATATTTACTTGATTAGCAACTTGAATGTTATAGGGATTAAGAGGTCAGATAACTTTGCAAATGATATAAAGGAGGCAAGAAAAGAAAAAGGGAATATCTTTATTGTAAGGCCACATCAAATAACAATTCTTTATGTTAAATCAAATATTAAAATGCAACATCTAAATTTATCCTAAAATAATTTCATAATTCTTAAGGTTAAGTATAATAAACGGAATCTGTCTTTGGATATAACAATCGATTAGCAGGTTCAGTAGGATCGCATGCAACGCGATATTATTATCTTAGCCATTGTAATCTTTTACTTAAATGGGTTTAGGGAGTGAAGTGAGGAGGATATTAAATTTCTTAATAAGATCTTTAGCTAAGGATGTATCAATAAAGGCGAATCCGCTTGCTCCAAAATTAAACAACGCGGGTAAGGTAATTCCAATGCCATTGCAAAATAGGGTACAAGAAATAATAAAACTTTTACCATTTATTAGCTAATGCATATTGATTTTTTAAAAATCAATTGTCCACTTTGAAAAGAAGTCTTTTTTTAAGGTCGCTTGTTTCCCAACTTATTAAAATCCTCCGTATTCTTTAAAGCATTTAATTTCAAAAAAAAGTCTTTACCTAAAAATTGTTCCAATATTTCCACTTGCATAATATTAAAGTTAGCAAGGTTACAAAGTTTCGAACAATTTTTAGCAATATGTTTTATTTTTCGACAATTATAATAGGTAATAGCTTTTAAAGCAGGCAATATTATAAGCAAAAGCTTGGCAAGTGCAAAGGGAGATTCGCAATTTAAGGAAAGGAAAATAAGTAAGCCTTTTTAAGAAAACAAAATGATTCGGTTGGAAATAGCGATAATAAGCTTAATAGCCATAAGTGCCCGTCGTTGTTTTTGGATGCGGCAAACTTCCTTATCTAAGAAATCCACAGCGAAGACAAAATCTTAAAAGCTATTATTAGGAATAAACTTGTAAATAGCCCGATCTTTAAAAAATAGATAAAGAGAATTGTAAAGGCAAGTAATAAAGTATCCATCAAAAGGAATGCAAGCATCTTGGACAAGCTTAAAGAACTTCGGGTAATAATCGAAGAACAACTAAAAAGGCTTCATTTGAAGTTAGTTCAAAAAGGTCTTGATATCTCTTTGCTTAAAAGCGTTATTGTAAATCCTGTTCAAATAGCTAATCATCTCTTTAGCATTAGCAAAAAGATTTATAACTCCTTATTCGAAATAGGGCAAGAAATATCTTTAAGCATCACCCTTAATATGATTATATAAGGCTATAATTTAAGACTTCTTATTAAGGTAATAATTGGCATTAACATCTAACTTGTTAAGCATTATTGCAAATCAAGTATATCATTTTAAGCTATTAGCGTTGTTAAAGAATTTGTTAATGCAAAGCTTTTAAGAACGTTTCCTATAATTAAAGTGTTTACCAAATTTAGCGCAATAAATGAGATTATCAAGGGATTCATTTCCATTAAAGCTTTTGTTAAAAGGGCCGTTATTAAAGTTAACTTTAAAAGCGATAAGGGCGCGGGCTTAAGTTATGAGTTAGCTAAGGAATTTCAAAATTTTCTACATACTTTGGTTTTACTTATTTTAGCACTTGCCAAGCTTTTTAAAAATCTTTTGGAATTCCTTTTGAATATCCATGCATTAGATTGCTAGCGTTAAGTCTTTATTATTACCATTAAAATAATTATTAATTAGAAATATCGTAATAATACGAAAGTTTGGTAAAATAGGGGCGTTTCAAATATAACCTTAGGTTTATTAATATAAAGGGACGTATATAAGAAAAGGTAACGCATTAAACATATCTTGGGTGCGAGGAGGCCGGGCTTTGTTAACCATTAAGGTAAAGGTATTAATTAAAAATATAACCTTTAATATAATTCTTAAAGAATTATAGCAGAGCTTATTAAATTTTTTAAAAGAATTAAAAGTACTTATTTGGGAATATCAAGATTTTGTTTAAAAAAAAAGAGAGTATTGCATGTTATAGCTGCAGCTCAACTACGCTTATCAGGTACTTGAGGAAATAGCGCATGCGCTTAAAGGGTTTGAAAGTAAAAAGCTAATGGAATATAATTTAATTGCGCCTATCAAATGCTTAAAGAAATTAGCTAAGATATTAAAACCTTCATAAGTAAAGTTAATCTTTTTTGATATAATAGCTTAACGAAATTCATTAAAATAACTATAATATAAATAGAAAAAATAAAAAAAGAAAAAGAATCGTAAGGAGCCTCGAGCTTAAATAAGAGGGAAGCGGCCATTAATCGGCTACAACCCCCTATCATAACACCACGTGATATGCGCTCGCACGTAATACGCGCAAGTCGCATGTGCCATCACAACACTTGTAAAGCGAAAAAGAGTTGGTATAGATAATTATTAGCAATTGCTTGATTTCAAGTTTGTTAATTATTATATTAATAGTATTTATAAGAATATAATATGCACCTCGCTTAGCCTCGCTTAGCCTTCATAAACTCGCTTATGGCATAAACAAAGGCTCGCTTAATTTAAAGATATTACAGGCTCAGGGACCCCCTATAAGATCTGTAATTACAGGCTTAAGGACCCCTTACAAGATCTGTAATTACAGGCTCAGGGACCCCCTATAAGATCTGTAACTACAGGCTCAGGGACCCCTTACAAAGCCTGTAACTTCGGTAATTTAAAAGGCTTGCAAATCCTTTTATAAGGTGTGGGTTTGCGCTGGTATGTGATATCACAAAGATAGTAAAAGTAGCAAAAACAAATGCAATAGTGGTTTAATATATTTAGGTTATTTAGCTAAGAGAGTGCAAAAAGAAAGAAGATTTATACCTGTAGTTGTAATCCCCTTAAAACTTTTTCGGCTACTAGCTAACTTTTGGCGTAAATACATCAAACACTTGATATAGGTCTTGTAAACCAACACTAGCAAAACTACTTTTGGAAATATAACGTATTTTAACATGTAACAATCAAATGAAAATATAAAAGAGTGTGAAATAAAAATAACAAATTAAGCATAAAACAGATTATACAAAAGAAATAACATATTCCTCCCGGAAGAAACTGCAGCTGCAAGCTATCCGATTTCCCCTTAGTATCCCTTCGGCCCTTAAGCAAATAACTATACCGAACAACGGAAGAAAAAACAACAAGTGACCTTGGAACTTTAATGCAATGATTTCCTTTTGTAATAATTATACAATTAAGAAAAAATAACAACTCGATACGTTATTAATAGCGGTATAAAAGTATTGTGATATAATAAAAGCAAATAATGCCGCAATAGTAAACAATAATAGCAAGATATGTTAAGCAAGAGATAATATTATCAAGCAAATACTCCGTAACCCCCCCAATTCAAGCAAAATTCCATATTTGCCTACTATAAGAATTATATATATAACGCCTTTCTCTCCAAAATTCTTGATTTCTTCTTTAGCAATAATAACAACAATCACACTTGTAAGCATAAGCTTAATCTTTGCTAAAGACAAATCTTCGCTAATTACTTAATTTTTGTAATCCATATCAAATTAATTAAGCATTTCATAAGTAAATATTCCCTATCAAAAACGATAACTTAATAATATAAAATCTTTGCTAACATAAACAATGCTTGTACCAATTCTTTTCAAAGCTTTTATCGCCTTATATCACTATCTATGCATGCAATGCGTAAACACCCTCAAAACCAATATAAATCACAATTATCGTTTTAACAACGTTAAATCCAAGCGTTGCTTATATTGCATTAACAAAAAAAAAAGTTGCATCCTAATAAATACCTTTAATTTTTTTTTTATCTTATAATTTATCTGCTACCTCCCCAATTTAAGTCCAGTGCTAATAATTGCTATAACTTCCAAACTTTATTGCACTGAAATACAATGCTTTTGTTAATACAATTCTCATTAGCAATTAAGAAGATGTTATTGCTATTATCATAACCTTTATCAATATCAAATCCGTTAATGTAATTGCTAAATCAAAAATTCCTAAAGATATTAATGCCGCCTTTTTAAACGAAATCAAAATTTTTCATTATCGCATCATAGCCCTTAAGATTAACAATTCCATAAATTCCCCTTTATTTCTTTTTGCTAAATAAAACTTTTTATTAAACAAGAATTTTATAAAAGATGAAAGGGATGTTAAAGCAGATTCTTTTTATTGTTACACCTACTGCTGCTGCTATCGTTATCACAACTTCTTCAACTTCTTCCCAACTTCCAACTAATAAGAAGCAAAAGAAGAAAAATAATGGTGGTAAACAAACCAAGAAGCGTAATAGCGTTAATCGTTTTACGGCCATTAACGCTATTAAGAAAGAGAATAATAATAAGGAAAAGGCTAAAGCAAAAATCCCCGCCGAAGTCGCCGCTGCCATCGCCGCCGCCGCCTTTAAAGCCGGTGACATTTACAAGAACAATACTTGAGACCCTATTTCGGATTAACTTCATAAGTTGGTTCTTTATGACGACATCTTTTTCATACCTCCGTACGAAAATAATCCCTTATAATGAAATCGATAGCCAGGTCCTTATTGGGATATCATTATAAAGCCACCTTATTGATGCTTTGAATCAGAAGGTAAAAATTTAAATGGAAAATTATTCTTTTTGTTACTTCTTAACTTTTATTCTTATAAAAAATGTAAATGTAAAACATGTAAATAAGTATTGCAAGAAAATACACAAGAAGATCTGACATAAGAAAATAAGCAAGCATAGGAATCTTCCCCGCTACTTATCCAAATCAACGCCAGTAAGCCACTAAACTTATCCTTCTATCTTCACTTTCAATTTATTAATATTAATAAGCTTTTGCAAAGCTTTATTAAAGTTAGCCTTTATTATTACGTTAACAGAATTGCTTGCTCCATTGATTTATCGCATCTTTATAAGTTTTTGACATTTATATGACTAACGAATTAATATAATATCAATTATTAAACGTTTCTTTTTTATTATATCAAATTTGATAATATACTTGTAAAGTGAAAAAGAATCAATATAAATAATTATTAGCAATTGCTTAATTTCAAATTTATCAGTTATTATATTAATAATGCTTAATAATGCAATTAACATATCAACTTCTACTATTATAGCATATAACTTTGAAATAAGCATAACACAAGTTACCTTTTTGCATTTCATTAAACTTGTATATATGATATTCCTAGTTAAAATGAATTCCGCAACTTCTTTCAATTCGATGCCGATAACTAACATAAACCCAATTTGGGAACTTAAATTTTTGTTGTTAGCGAAGGATCCGTTAATGAAAACATAAATCTTAATTAATTGCAAATTTATAAAGATATATCAGAAACCTCTCTTCAAGTTATTCATTTGCTATTGCAAACATGCATTCAAAGCCTTAATCTTCTTTATCGTTAGATCTTGATGTTATGCTGCCACCAAAAAATCAAAAGCAACTTCCGGTTAGCAAATCGTAGCCAAATATATCTTATGAGCACGTTGCTTCATATAAGCTTACTTGTAATCTTTATTTGCGATATTTATCAACTTAATTCTTACCTCTTGACTCTTTTGCAACATGAAAAAAATTTCTTCATCAATAATTATTATGCAGCTATTAAATGTAAGCGAGCTAGTGGGGTTTAAAATTTATATCGACTTCGTTGAAAACCTAGCTTTATCGATTTCTACTTACTCTTTAATTAAGAACTTGATATCTCTTAAGATTAAGGTATCATTTGTTTGCATTCTGATAATCTTAATTTCAGGATTATTTATAAACATAATAAGCAAGCATGAATCATACGTAAAAGTCTTCATTTGCAAATTCTTCACATGATACTTATAATACATGTTAAATCAATAATTTCTTAATTTTAGTATGCCGTATAGCGGAAGTATTATTATAAACACTATCCCTTTAGGAAACTTTTTTGCAATTTCCTTTAATAGTTATGCAAAGACTTGCTAAATCAATTTCGTGTGTGCCTAAATATAAGCTTGCGTGATATTTTTAATTATCACATCCGATTTGAGTAGGTGCTAGAAGCGTTGCAGGTGTTTTATTGCTGCGGCTATGTAGATAATAAGCTTTTGGTTAACTTGTTGAATTATCGGTAATTAAGTTAATATCTCTTTTTTGCTTTTGTTATTAAAGGCTTAGATAACAAGTCTTGATTTCTCATACGGCTTTATTGTTTTCTTTCCTTTAACCTTATCTATTATATGAGACTTGAAAATGCGCTGTCTCCTAAGCTTAGAATCGCTTTGATAGATTGGGACAAAAATATCCCTCGTGATTAAGGATTTATATTTTATTTTTTGGAATTATTGGAATGATTTGCCTGGCATGGTAATTTTGTTTTTAGCGCGAAATTTAATCAATAAGTCTTAATCCCTTATTTCCTTCTTTGTTAAGAATGCTTTGGCATCGTAATCGTCGTCAATTGTTGGTAAGTTCGCGATTTATTTGATTCTCGGGATTTTTATTACAAGCCGGTAGGGTTTTGGGGTCAAATCGGGTTTATTATTTTTTTAAGATTCCTCATTTAGAATAATTATTAGTGTTAATAAAAGATCTTTTAATAGCTTTTCTTTTTCTTATTCGATGCTAAAGTTATCTGTTTTAAATAGGCATATAGATGTAGATCTAAATGTACATATCAAATTATTATTTATTAAAGCCTTAACCGTCTTACCCTTAATGCTAAGGAATTTATAAGATCCTTTCCATCTTTTCTTTTCTTTATACATAAGTATTAGATTATTCAAAGAGAAATTATAAACATATGTAATGTTGGGGCTGTTTCGGATGCGTAGCGCCTTATTAACCTTCCTAATTGCTTGGATTTTACGTATTTCTTTCATTGCTTTCTTAATTGTGGCAGCCCTCTATTTAACTATGGGGTTAAGAGGGTCTAGTTTCGTCATCTTAAGGTATGCCCCAAATATAAGCAACGTTGGAATCAATCCATTTGATTCAATTATATTATTAATAGTTTTTACAGCCATTTGCAATCGATTTGTATTAAACAATTTTAGGTATTTTTTCATGATAATTTCGTAAGCACAGCGTAGTGGCCGATGATACCTTTTTACTTTATTAATTAAATGATATGCCTTCACCAAAACAAGTTTAGAAGTACTTCTTACAAATCTAAATAATGTTCGAAACTCCTCAAAATTAAAATTAGTTTCGTAATCATATACAACAAAATCCAATGGGCTAAAATATATATCAATTCAAGTTGACTTAAATGCGTTGAACATAACCTTAGCTATAGCCAAGCTAGTGCCCTTTCGAATGAGTTACGCTGCTTCAAATCTTATTACCTTATTTATCATATGAAGCACTTCATATTCCCCAAGCTAAATAATATCGATCAAAAGCATATAATTAAAATCGACATTATTTTGGAATTTAAAGCGAAACTTATTTGAAGCGTTTACATATCTTTAGCAATGCTTACACATTTCTTTAATCTTTAGCATAATATCCGAATCAAAGTTATGCCCTGCTTAAATAAGCAAATGATGCAGTTGTTATATCAACGAATAGCTAAATTTATAATAAAGCCTTCGGATTTCCATCTTCATAAAGTGGCACATATTAACTATTCCCATAAAAGTATCTAATAATTAGCTATGCTAATTTAGTAATAGCTACGAATAGCCCTTCTTTCAAACAATCAAATGCTTCCTCTTTTCTTAAATCAAGACATTCCGTAAGTTATCATAATGTGTACCCATCTTATTGAATTATTATAAGTACATCAAAAACAATATATTCGCATCAACAATCTAAAATTCCATTTTTCTAACAAAAATGTCGACAATAGCAACTCCTAAAGATTTCCTTATACCAGCCTCAAATGTTATCTGGCTTTAGCTTGCTTTATTTTCATCGAATTCTACATGCCGAAAACGCTGTAATGCCCGCAATTGATTGATACCTCTTATATTCTTATTTAATGCGCTGGTATTAATTAAGAAACCTTAAAAGAAGCGATTTATTTATTAGATTGTATAAGTGTTATTTTATTAAAGATTCTTTATTATGCTTTTTAAAATATGTATCGCCTTCCGTATTTTTAATTGATTTTTGACATCTTGTGTGTTATATTTTATTACATTTGCTATAAATATAATTGTGAAGTGGGATATAGCATCATTATATTTATCGCTTAAATTTGAATCAGCATCATTATATTTTAATAATACGCTTAAGTTAAAAGAATCCGTGTTATTCCGATCTTTAGTTTTATCTTGAATACCTTTTAAATCTTGCCTAGCTTGGTTCGCATACATCAAATATATTTTAAATGTTTTATTTGTTAGTTTGATACCTTCGGCCTTGCGTGCAATAAAATATCATGCCTTAGATTTTACCTTTTTTTTTTAATATAATAAGAACTATAGCAATCTAGCGCCTAGCAAATGATATACCTTATGTAGCTTAACTTTGGCTTAAATTTATTTCTATATTTATTGCCTTGGGAAAACTTTATCTTACGATCCAAATACATTATCTTGCCTTTCACGATATAAGCCTAAAAGCATTTCTAATAAAATTCAGCATAATTATCTTATCAGGATCTTATTTTAAACGATATCTTTACTTTTACTATAACTCGGAAGCTATTTATCAATATAACAAAAGTAAAAGGTAATTTAAATAAAGCCTAAGCGAATAGCTCATTACTTGACATTTCTTGTATAAGCTTATTATAGAAAGTTTTGTTATTATTTATATTTTCATCCGTTAGGCCTAATTAAAAGCTTTGCAATTCCTTCCCAAAACTATTTAATTATTAGATAAGCGTCTTTCTTTTCTATGCCAGCTTATCTTGAAACTATTTAAGCATAATCTTAAATCATTAGCTTAGGTATCGCCTTACACGTTCCTCCGTTTCAAAATTAGCCCAAGTAACATCGATAAGTTAAATAAACGTAAAAGTCTTATCCTATAAATAATTGTAATAATACTTCTATATATCACTTTATAGCATGGAAAGAAAAGTTTTATATTAAATTATTATATCAACAACTAATCTTTAACACAAGTCCATAAAAATACGCAACTTTGCATTCAAGTAATCCTTATTACTGCTATATTAAAGCTCTTTTAAGTATATCTTCGATAACATTCTTAAAGTCTTCGCTTATTCTAACGAAAGCTGGTTCATTATATCCCATGCTAGCCAACTTAGCTCCGCATATGCCCCGACTTCCTTCCGATATAATAATAAATAAACACTATTATCACGTAGGTAAGCATTTTATATTAATATTAATTCTAGTAATTGTCTTTCATTTAATCTTTATTAAGAAAAATAATTCAGAAGTTCTTTGCCAAAAGTAAACAAAAATTTCTTCTTTATCTTAACAAGTGAAATCGCATCATACAAGTTTCCAACAAGATTTCCGTTTTTATTATAATAAGACCTAAGCAAATCTAAACGTTTAGGCATGTCATCCCTTTTTTTATTCTTTATTATTAGAAGTAGCTAAAGCTATTCATTTTTAATCCTCGCGTTAATTTCCTTAACTGAAAAGGTCATAGTATCGTCTCAAGTAACTTAAATCATCCAAAATGTGAGACTTTAAGATACTTGTAAAGAAAATGAACCGCAACTCGTCCGCCTCGACTCCGGTAGTAAGCCGAGTTTGCTAGCCTGCTCCTTTTTATCCTCATTAAGTCAATTATTATATTTAACTTTAGTCATTATTACCAACAAGATTATTGCATTCCTTTCCTTACATTCGACGTAAACGCCACATTGTTTAAGGTCGTCTCACAGCTTTGCCCTCTCTCGTCATTCAATGCAATTAAAATTCGTAGCTATCTAATCTTCAAAAAACTCTTTAAAATCCTAAAACACGTACTCAAGATTAAAATGCCCATCGCAGGTATATTCCCAAAATTCCCTTGAATAGCAGGTAACTTCTACTTCAGATGTCTTCTTTAAAGGAATTATTTCCTACTAATTCCCTTTAACACTAGGTAATATTGATATACTTTTTAGGAGTAATTTTATAAATTCCATTATAAATCTTACCATCATGCTAATAATAATTCCGACGATTTACAAAGGACCTGCAAAAATGTTATCTTAATAGTGGTCATAAAGTGACTGTTACGTTAATTCTTATATAACAGCTATCAAATAGTGATTACTACGTTGTTATTTGTTATTTACACATACCCCTTAATACAAAATTATAGCTTTTGTCAAAGTGCCAGATCCTTTTAATCGAATTCAGCGAAGAATCAGTATCAAGAAGGGGCTGCATTAAATATCTTATATAAATGTAAAAACTTTAACGTTAAACTTTCAAGTTAACTCTCTTAATGAATTACCTAACTATTTATAATACAAGTTAATTATTAATCAATGTAAATTTGCGCCGATATGTGATATCACAAAGATAATAAAAGTAGCAAAAACAAATGCAATAATAGTTTAATATATTCAAGTTGTTTAGCTAAAGGAGTGCAAGAAAAAAGAGGATTTATACCCGTAATCATAACCCTCCTGAAACCCCTCCGGCTACCGGCCGGCTCCTGGCGTGGATACATCAAACACTCGGTATGGGTCCTGTGGACTAATATAAGGGTTATTTATGAAGCTCGCAAAGTCTTTTTAAAATAAAAGAGTTATTTACAGCTTGCGATGCGATGCGATGCGAGGCCTTGGTATTAGGCCTAAATAGGCAACTAAAGCGACGAAAGCTAGTCAAGCCTTGACAAATTAGAGTAATTATAAGGACTTAAAAATCCCCCTTTAATAGAATCATCATTCACACCGATTATTACTTCTTTACAATATTTGATAGCGCAATTAATATATCAACTTTTGCTATTATAATATATAATTTCAAAGTAAGCATAATATAAGTTACTCTTTTGCATTTTATTAAACTTGTATGTATAATATTCCTAATTAAGATAAATTTTGTAATCCCTTTCGATTTGATGCTAATAATTAGTACAAACCCGATTTGGGAATTTAGATTTTTATTATTAGCGAAGGATTCGTTAATAAAGATATAAACCTTAGCTAATTGCAAGTTTATAAAAACGTATTAAAAACCCTTTTTTAAGTTGTTTATTTGTTATTATAAATGTGCATTCAAAGCCTTAATCTCCTTTGCCATTAGATTTTGATGTTATGTTATTATTAACAAATTAAAAATAGCTTTTGATTAGCAAATTGTAATCAAATATGCCCCGCAAGCGCGTTGTTTTATGTAAGCTTGCTTATAATTTTTATTTGTAATATTTATCAACTCAATTTTTGCCTTTTAATTTTTTTGTAATATGTATAAGCTTTTGTTATTTATTATTATTATACAATTATTAAATGTAAGCAGGCTAATAAGGTTTAAGATTTATACTAGTTTTATTAAAAACTTAGCTTTATTAATCTTTATCTATTTTTTTGTTAAAAATTTAGCATCTCCAAGGATCAAAGTATTATTTATTTGCATTTTAATAATTTCAAGCGCATAATTATTTTTTAACGTGATAAGTAAGTATGGATTGTATGTGAAAGTCTTTATTTGTAAGTTTTTTATATAATGCTTATGATACGTGTTAAATTCATAATTTCCCGATTTTGGTATGCTGTATAATGGGAGCAATATTATAAACATTGTTTTTTTTAAAGAATTCCTTTATAATTTTCTTTAGTAGTTATACAAAAACTTGCTAAATTAGTTTCGTGTGCGCTTAAATATAAGCTTACGTGATATCTTTAATTACCATATCCAACTTAAGTAAATATTAGAAGTGTTATAAGTATTTTATCGCAGCAATCATGCAAATAATAAGCCTTTAATTGATTTGCTAAATTGTTAATAATTAAATTAATATCTCCTTTTTACCCTTATTATTAAAAGCTTAAATAACAAGTTTAGACTTTTTATATAGCTTCGTTATTTCCTTTTCTTTAACTTCATTTACTATGCGAAACTTAAAAATGCGTTATTTCTTAAGCTTAAGATTGCTTCAATGAATTGGGATAAAGACGCTTTTTGCTATTAAAATTTTATACTTTGTTTTTCGAAATATTTGAAATGGCTTGCCTTGCATTATAATCTTGCCTTTAGCGCAAAGGTTAATCGATAAGTTTTAATCTTTTATTTCTGTTTTTGTTAAAAACGCCTTAGCATCGTAATTATTATTAATTGTTAGCAAGTTCGCAATATGTTTAATTATTAGGAATTTTATTATTTATTACAAGCTGGCGAGATTTTAGAGTCAAGCTGGGTTTGCTATTTATTTGCTGTTTTGCATCAAGTGTTAATGGAAGATCTTTTGGCAATTTTTTTATTATTATTTAACGCTTAAGTTATTTGTTTTTTATAAGCGTATTAAAGTTAATTTGAATATGCATATTACGTTTTTTTAATTAAAGCTTTAATTATTTTATTCTTAATATTTAAGAATTTGTAAAGCCTTTTTTATTTTTTCTTTTTCTTATACATAAGTATAAGATCATTTAGAGAGAGATTATGAACGTGTGTAATGCTAAGATCGTTTTAGGTACGTAGCGTATTATTAATTTTCTTAGATGTTTGAATTTTGCGTAACTCTTTTATAGCTATCTTAATTGTTATAGCCCTTTGTTTGATTATTGGATTTGGGGGATTTAATTTTGTTATCTTAAAATATGCCTTGAATATAAGCAACATTGGAATCAATTTATTCAATTCAATTATATTGTTAATAGCTTTTATAGCTATTTGCAATTGGTTTGCGTTAAATAATTTTAGATGCTTTTTTATAACAATTTCGTAAGCATAGCGTAATAAATGATAGTACCTTTTTATCTTATTAATTAAATGGTGTGCTTTCATTGGAATAAGTTTAAGAGTACTTTTTATAGATTTGAGTGATGTTTGAAACTTCTTAAAATTGAAATTTGTTTTATGATTATATATAATAAAATCTGATAGGCTAAGATATGTATCAATTTAAGTTAATTTAAATGCGTTAAATACAACTTTTATTATAGCCGAATCGACTCTTTTGCGAATTAATTACGCTATTCCAAACCCTATTGCTTCATCTATTATATAAAGCACATCTCGTTCCTTAAGTTGCACGATATTAATGTAAATTGTATAATTAAAGTTGATGTTATTTTGCAATTTAAAGCGAAACTTGTGTAATGCTTTTGCATGCTTTTGATAATATTCACATATCTTTTTAACTTGCATTATGATATCCAAGTTAAGGTTATGCTTTGCTTGATTAAGCAAATGATGTAATTGTTATATCGATAGATAGCCGAATTTATGATGAAGCTTTTGGATTTCCGTTTTCGTAAGGTAATATATATTAATTGTTTTCATAAAAGTGTTTAATAATTAGCTATATTAATTTAGTAATAGCTATAGATGGTTTTTCTTTTGAATAATTAAATGCCTTTTTTTCTTTTGAATTAAAATATTTTGTAAGTTATTGTAATGTGCACTTATCTTATTAAGTTGCTATAAGCATACTAAAAATGATATATCCGCATTAATAATCTGAAATTTCATTTTTCTAGTAAGAGTATTAATAATGACGACTCCTAAAGATTTCTTTGTATCGATCTTGAATATTATTTGGTTTTGACTCGCTTAATTTTTATTAAATTTTACATGCTGAAGACGTTGTAATGCCTACAATTGATTAATACCTCCCATATTTTTATTTAATGCGCTAGTATTAATTAAAAAATCTTGAAAAAAGCGATTTGTTTATTGAATTATATAAGCGTTATTTTGTTAAGGTTTTTTTATTATGCTTTTTAAAATATGTATCGCTTTTCATATTTCCAGTTGATCTTTAATATCTTATGCATTATATTTTATTGCACTTGTTATAAATATAATTGTAAAGTAGGACGTAGCATTACTATGTTTGTCGCTTGAGTTTGAATTAGTATCGTTATGTTTTAATAATGCGCTTGAGTTAAAAGAATTTACGTTATTCCGATTTTTAATTTTGTTTTAAATACCTTTCGAATCTTGCTTAGCTTAGTTCGCATACGCCAAATATGTTTTAAATGTTTTATTTGTTAATTTAATACCTTTAGCTTTGCATGTAATAAAGTATTATGTTTTAGATTTTGCTTTTTCTTTTTTAATATAATAAAAATTATAGCAATTTAGCGCTTAGCAAATGATATATCTTATATAACTTAACCTTGATTTGAATTTGTTCTTACGTTTATTACTTTAAGAGAACTTTATCTTACGATTCAAGTATATTGCTTTGCCTTTTATAACATAAGCCCGAGAGCGTTTTTGATGGGATTTAGCATAATTATCTTATTAGGATTTTATTTTAAATAATGTTTTTACTCTTGTTGCGACTTAGAAATTGTTTATTAATACAGCAAAAATAAGAGTTAATTTAAATAAAGCTTAAATGAATAGCTCGTTATTTGAAATTTCTTGTATAAGCTTGTTATGGAAAGTTTTGTTATTATTTATATTTTCATTCGTTAGGCTTAATTAAAGGCTTTGCAATTCTTTCTCAAAATTATTCAATTATTAAATAAGCGTTTTTCTTTTTTGTGCTAGCTTGTTTTAAAACTATTCAAGCGTATGTAAAGAAGTAATAATCAGTGTGAATAATGATTCTATTAAAGGGGGATTTCTAAATCCTTATAACTACTCTAATTGCCAAGGCTCAGCTAGCTCTATTGCTTTAGTTGCCTATTTAGGCCTAGTATCAAGGCCTCGCATCGCATCGCATCGCAAGCTGTAAATAGCTCTTTATTTTAAGGAAGCTTTGCGAGCTTTATAAATAACCCTTGTAGAGGGGTTTGCGAGCCTTTTAAACTACCGAAGTTATAGGCTTTGTAGGGGGTCCCTGAGCCACAGAGAGTGACACACCCTCCCTCCCATCCTTCTTGCCCACTCCTCCTTCTCCTGTAAAATTTCCATTCACCCCAGAATTTAAGAGAACACATGCCAGATGCCGCCGCCGTCAAGATTCGCAAATCGGGAGGAGAGGCTGGCCGCTGAGGGTCGGGAGAAGTATCAAGGTACGGCTCGAATCAGGCTTGAGGTACTGCATTTCCCCCAAAACGAGACCTGGGAACTAGACCAGAAGAAAGTCGAGAGCTTGAAGGAAAGCTTCGTGAAAGGATCATGTGATCGGGTGGGGAGAAATTATATCCTAGCTGTGATTAGTTAATCTCAGCTTTCCGAGGTGCTGCGAGATTCCAAGGTCTCGGCTAGGATTTTGCTGAGTAATACCGACCCTCATCCCCAGCTTCAATTCCCAGTTGGGTTCCAACTCCACTGCCTCCACGGGCGACACCGCATTCAAGTAGCACGAGAGGCTCTAACTCCTAAGGAAAGCTGGTGAACGGTAAATCTTTACTTCGCAGGTACGTGCAATCATTCAAGTCGAGGTTACACTTACTTGACACGCTTCTGCAGACGCCAACCACGAGCTCAAGACCGCCCTGATCAAAGAGTACGCGAACGAGAAGTTGCCGACTGCGGGCGAGATTTATTGCAAGATTCACAAATATAGATAAGAGCGAGATTTTTACTTTGAGGAGAGGTGGAGGAGTCGTCTGTCGAAACATTAGACGCGGTGTTTGAAGGAGCTCGCTGGCTATCCAGATCTCAAGGCAGCCTTCGATGATCTACTCGATCTACCTGGCCTTTGGGGGGGCATGAGGATCAGCACACTGAATAAATTGATTGGCATGAGGTGCAACGAGGTGAGTCTCACGTCGACCGGCATACTTGACACGCTAAACAAAACAAGAACGCTATAAGCTATCTCAAGTACATGAAAGTTGTCTAGTCTCAGATCTTCCGTCATGTTAACCAAGCAATGCGGAGGCTTGACCATGTCACGGTGAAGGCCGTGGAACTCATTGCTCCTAGACATTCCTAACAAGACGCGCAGATGCTACATAGTTTATTGGTCAGTGGCCAGATCTTTACCGCCTTCAGCCACCAGGAATGCGAGCTGATATGAAGTAAGTTGCACAAGATCGGCGGCCTTATCCTTTCATTGCATTCTTTCTTTACGGATATCTATTACTTGCAAGCCTGCGTGCATAATGTGAGTTATCTGGTTGAGCCGTCTCCCACACAAACTATGTGCACGGCCCTGGATGGCATATTCTTTGGGGGCACGGAGAATTGGGATTTGGCGTACCGGCAGCTTTGGCTTTACATAATGCAGAACTACACCGACTTGCCTGCACCATCGAAGGAGAACAAGACAAAGAAAAAACTCCTGGCCAAAGCGCGGCCCGGGAAAGTGGACGAAGTGGTCTTGTCCAACTTCGCTGCTCTCGCTATCCGACTGGGGTTCAAGTCTGATCGAATCTCGGCGTTGAGCCAACGATCGGCAGATCGGGAGATCGCGCGTGCTGCCCTGTTAAATGCACGGAAATCGGACCGCTACGAGTACATGGACACTATTCTCGAGTCTAATGTTAAGCAGATTGTAAGGTTATTTGACACTGCTACACCCGTCTTGGTGGAGTAGGTATGTTCGGCCTTTGTTAGTGATGATCCTGCGGCTTCAGGCGTCCGATGTGGGCTCCCAGATGAAGAGGCACATGCACGAGATGCTGGCTCCCTTTCTATAGCCAACCTCCACGTGGAGGTGACCGAGCAAGGCCAAAGTATCACATCATTCTTTGTACGCAGATCTGTTTATTTTGCATTTTTTGGTAGACCAAGCGAGACTAGTACTCGTGACCGTTCTCACCCGTCCCCTCCCCGAGATCCTAGTGTTGGAGGAGCGGGATCCACGCTCTTTCAGGAATCGCATTCGCATCTCGCATCAGATCCAAGCGGAGGAGAACACGTGCGGATGGACGGAGAGAGGAGTGCATTAGAGCAAGAAGGACTACCCAGGTTCGAGCCCGCGACACTGGTCGGGGCGGAACCAACAGGGAGAGATCAGAGGCCAGGCACGTTCACCGATCTTCAGAGAATCATAACGGATGGGCTTGCTAGTACTGAAGGCCAGGCTACCGAGGACTTGGAAGCGCTTGTTCACTCCTACCAGGAGCTGATCAGTACAGATAACGACAATGCCAATGATGACAGGCAGCAGCAGCTCCAACAGACCCCGAACTCACAGCTGCAGATACTACCTGCCGCATCAATAGTGCGCATTGAGTTCAAAATTCGTGAGCGAGACGTTTGGAGGACCGATCGTAGTCTTTTAGTGGACCTTTCTGATCCGTCTGAAGTGGAACGGGTAGCAAAGAAGTACATGAGAAAGGCAATACGGCCGTTTGACAGCTCACTCAACCTGTTAGTCCCAAGAACATGTTTCCAAGCAGCCACTGCCGACGGGTCGAACACTATACTCTTGGTTCGTGAGGATGATATTGAGGTTAACAACCAGCTTGTGTTGTCCGTATCTAACGAGATACCTGAGAGGGAGCTTCCTCCGAGCGGTAGGCAGCACAGAATTCGTCACTCATGAAAAGGGGACCAGAACCGTATCATGTTTCTTGGTTCTTGCGGTCACACAGGTCGTCCAGTTCCCATGCCGATGCCTTGACCAGAGCCGGCGAGAACACTCAATTAAATTAATTAAAATACCTTGATTTATGGCTCCTCTTATGTATGCTTGTGAAAGAAACTGTCGTGAGATATCTGGCCGTTGCATATATAAAATCATGAAAAGCTTCCTTGGATTGGCGGACAATTAAAACTAGAAAACGTAATACGCGATGTGAAGGCTAGGACAGAAGTGCCAGAACAGATGGGGTGCTAGGATTCCGTGTGGGATGGCACAGTTGTTCTGGCTCCGGGTGGGTGCTAGCCCAGTTGTGCCAGCCCACAATATGGGCTGGCTCTTTTGTGCCAACCCTTCTTGTGTGCTAGAATAAATATAGGGCTAGCTCGTTTGTGCTAGCTCATATTGTGGGCTGGCACAACTGGGCTGGCACCCACCCGGAGCCAGAACAACTGTCCCAACCCTTATTATGGGCTGGCGCCCCCCACGATCATTGACGTCTAACGGGTCGACTGAATGAAGGCTAAGGGGTTCATCCTGACAGAGACTGTCCACACCACTTTCTACACAGTACTTGGTGTTGACACACTTCTTAGTCTTTTCCCATCACTTAGTTTTTGCACCGCATTCAAGATTTACTTATATAAATATAGGAACGAAGTGTTGATAGGGTTGTATGTGTTGGATTTCACTGTATGTCCCCTACATCCATTCTACCCCGCACCGCAGTGGCATGCCTTGTTTTCCCTTCGTAAGTATTATCTGCAGGAAGGAAGGGCAAAGGGGTCTCTTGATATCACGAACGGGATTTCGGGGGTTCCGGGAGTCGTTCGAAAAGCGAGAATAAGTTTAGACAGATTTTAACTATGTTCGGTTGAGAAACGGGTGTCATATGATGTTCAAGCATCCCACTCGTTGAGGAATTAAGTCAGACAGGATCTCACGTAGTTAGCGCAGTATTCACAGCGGAGAGAGCGCCTCGTCTGTCAAGAAGTACGTGTAGTTTATCTCATCGGAGAATTCAAACAAGTCTTTCAGCGACCCACCTGCCCGCTCCCGGGACTCCATATCTTGCTCCGACAACGTCTCGAGTTTAAGTTTCTTGCCGGGCACACGCTGATGTTCCACCACTTGCACCAGGAATGCCGTCAGATTCTTAATATCAGACTTCAAAGTTGGCTGAGTTTGGTTCAGATGTGCTATAAGGGCATCCTCTTGAGGTACGGAAAGGTCGCGTAAGCTATGCCTATCAAATCAGCTGTCCAGGGGCAGGTCGCGCTGCAGCTTACGTCTCATTTGTGATGTCTCGAGGAAGTCGGAGGAAGATACCGGCACCAAATTCTTTCGATAATTTTGAGCATGTCCGGGCCAGGGGCATCCAGTTTTCAAACCTTCGCTTGGCATCGTGTCGTGTCTGCCCTTCTTTCTTTAGCAACTGTGGGAGAAGAAGATCAACAAAGTCATCGTTCAGAGATCTTCTGGCTCTTTTGACGTTGCCAGAAGTTTTGTGCCTCTTCCTATCCCTTTTACGCGGCCTTGTTTTCCGGCTCTTTGCTTCCTGCTCTTTTAAGCTGTGTATATTTGCGAGATATAGTCGCCGAGAGAGTTCGGGGAAGTAATCATCATCACTCGAGAGTGCTTCGTACTGCCCTTCATACCTAGATAACAGTCGTTTTATCCTGTCTTCAGCCGGTTCTCGCGGCTCTGTGGTCGCAGGCATCTTTGGAGAGCTGGATTGTAGATGAATCTCTTGATACGAAGTCGTATCTGTATTTTCGCAAAAGACAAGCCCTGCTCTACCGTTAGGACTGCACAATTTCCACTACCGGAGTGGGGGCTCATACAAATGTTGCCCTGCTTTCTGGCATTTTGCATTCTTGAGATATTTCATCAAAATTCAGGCGTACTTAACATCGAGGCTGCCCAAATTCGTGTCCGGTGAAGGAAATTATGTGCCGTCAAATTAATAAACATTATAGTTTTTGCAGCATACTATTATCAAAAGTCCTTTTCGCAGTCGCACAACGATCGCTTGCAAATGTGTTAGAATTGTTCTAGGACGTTGAATGCCATAAAAGAGGGTGAAGGGGTGGATGTTGTTGACCGGAGACGAATCTTGCTAGTCTCGCATGTGATGGTTCTCCAGCTTCAGGTAGACGTGCACCTCGTTCTTGAGGTATGGGTAGGGAAAGAGCTTAGATGAGAACTCATCAGTGTACATCAGGTGCAATATCATTTCTTCATTCTTAAACTTGGGCTTGCCGCGCAGTTGAACAGGACCTACTGGCCTAGTTGGTTACTTTAGATACTACTGCTCTTGGTAGCAGACGACCATGCCAGTGCCCTTAACCTCGTCGATTAATCTTCTTACCCGAGGGCTTAAACCATGATGAACGAGCCATCGGCATTTATACCTGAGATTCTCCCGGTGGAAAGTTGCCAAGCGACGCATCCAAAAAGTGCCCAGCTATCTAAAGTTCGTGAATTAGTGATTTCTCAGATATGGTCATGGGACATTGATTGACGTACCTGCATTTATCTCCGGTCCACCAGGGTCTGCCCACTGATTACCAGTATCTGATGACAGCGTGGTCGACAAAGCCCGACATTTTTTCCATCCTACCAAAGGTAAGTACTTTACTTTTACCTCAGGAAAAGGATGAATCACCATAAGCCGCGCCACCCCCGTTATCCACATCTATTGTTGAAAATCTACGACTGGCATGTGTCAACTATACAAAAATAGTCAGTCAAATTGAGCGAGACACGAGTCTCTGAAATCAGATCTCAAACATACTTCATGAAGCATTGTTACATCGAACAGAGAGTATGCATCGATCTCTGGATGGAAGCGTGCCGTTACTTGATTAACAAGCGACGCGCTTATCTTCTTCCAAAAGTCCAATGAAAGCCAGGCAGTCGATGGGTTAGCTATTGGCAGAGCCCATAGCAGGAAATTGGGACAAATCTGAATTTGCAAATGTGGAGATTTAAGCCCGTTTGGCGTTGTGGTATACATGAGTGTACTTAGACTGCAACTGCTGTAGTCCTTTTCCTGGAGATTCTGCTTGATATCTGTCGTCCATCATTAGTAAAATATACAATAAATGCTCTGGAAGTTCTACCGTTGTCATAATTGACTTTCACAAGTCCTCTCCATTCTGAGTCAATTCTTTTCTGGTCGCAATAGATTTTCTAAAGTTCTCCTCTATCAGCAATGAGCCTCTCTCCGCAGGAATACATTCGTATGCGTACCACATCATAAGTGGACAATGCTTGACCTTGAGTCGCTTCTGCCGTGAGGCGGGTAATACCATGTGTGTTTCCGAAAACAACTGTAGAACAGCTCTTCATCAGCGTTGCCTTTTGTGACATGTCAAACCAGAAGAGATGCCTCCCAATATCAGCTTACGAGGTCCATACGTGTTGACGAGTGTTTGATCGCCATTGTTGAATAATAAGTCCAAACTTGATTGAACAGCTGTAGACCTAGGAGTCTGCTGCAGAGCATTGTTTGCTGCCGTGGCTATTGTCAGAGCGTTCCTCATGGCGTTTTGAACGAAAGCATATTTTCCAGATGCTTCACAAGTGATCAGTATTTTCCTTTGAGATGTGCCACACCCGTTGGACCCAATGGCCGTACTCACCAACGTCGCAAGATTCCGGATCAACCATCCAAACTGCAGCGGCGCTAAGGCTGAACAAAAGAGCATGTATAGCTCCCACGCATATCAAAGATGTATTCATGTTGAGTAGTATAGTGGCTGAAGAACGCGGAGACTCAACACGAGATCCAACTTCGGAATGAGAAAATTCAAGGAAGTACTGAGGAGAAAGTTTCGAATACCAACACAAGAATGACAGGAAAGTGCTGTAATAAACTCGGCCATCTGAGGAATAACACGCTAGTTTTGGCAAGCAACTAGGTAAAGTAATCGGCATGGTATTGGCGAGGATTTTCACAAAGACCCCTCTTCACCACGGAGGAGGACCTGAGCAGGACTGGAAGCTACATCGGAGATGGACCCAGAACTAGGTCAGCAAGTCATGCCACCTTCCTAAATCACTAACCACCTGCATTTCCTAGTCCCTGCTAAAAAGACACAGGAGAGGAAGGGATGATTGATAGAGTGGTCCGCATGCAGGTCGAAAACTCTGCTTCAACAACCCGATAGAAACACACGTGGATCCAAGCAAGTAATGTCCTAACATCAGGTCGGGATTTTACAAAAGAAGTGGAGTCACCGCTGACCGACGCAGACATGTAGGCCTCAATATGAATATTTGGAGATTTTGACTTCTTCTCGTGTGAGCGAGTCAAAGCTCCGGTATCTGTGAAGTAGGGTCATTAGTTCACGCAGTCTTGATTGTCAATGAGAAAATGCT
Source organism: Cadophora malorum (assembly GCA_017365405.1). Classification (NCBI taxonomy): domain Eukaryota; kingdom Fungi; phylum Ascomycota; class Leotiomycetes; order Helotiales; family Ploettnerulaceae; genus Cadophora; species Cadophora malorum. The sequence goes on along the minus strand of JAFJYH010000255.1, from coordinate 9,126 downwards.
TTGCCAATGAGGCACTCACACTATGCATGCACTTGTAAATTTCTGGCCTATTTGCAGCTTACGGCTTGACATGAACTTTGAGAGAGCATGTACCTCGGATGATAGTCTCGCTTAGGTATCACGGTCACACCGAAGAAACAGAGGGGAAGAAAATACTTCGACCGCGGCTACTCGCTTTCTGCGTGGTGTAAACAAGGGCCCCGGTACGTTCAGTCACACGCAGAAAGCGAGTAATAAGGTCCACAGTGGAACTCGATATATCCACAGCGGAACCACAGGGAAGTTCGGCTGAACTGATGCCCTGTGTTCTTGTATCTTCCGTATCATCAATACGACAGGAAAAGCGAATGTCCCCTCCAGCACCGAAGCGAGCTTCGCCTAGCATAAGCGAGACTCACTAAGACCCACCACACCCTAGGTAGGTACCTTATCTACTGTACAGTACCTCTTGACGAACATGCTAAGACCCTGGAAAAAGTGCGCGTCTAGCCGTTGAGGGTTGCATTGCATGTGGGTAGTAGAAACATCGCGAGCCCAGTCCCATGCAGAAAGCGAGTATGCGGAGTTCAGTTGCGTCCGCATCTGCTGTGAGCCGCCCTGTGTCACGGCCAAGAGTGCGCCATCGCCGTTAAGCGAGCCTCATCACAACATACCTGGGGCGGCGTTGTTGTTCCCCCATCTGTGCGGACCCACGAGAGGCATTTTTGCGTCTTGCGCTTACAATTACTCGTAATGGACTAACAGCGTACCTGTAAGCGCTGCGGATGCACAAAATACCGAATCCACTCACAACATTCACGCCGCAGGCGGGCATCAACAATCGTTAGAGTCTGTTGTCAGGGAGTCGATTCCGCTAGGCTCAATTGAGATTGACCTCCAAGTGAAAAAACTCTCCCAACATCGGTTTCCTGCAGAGTAGGTCACATCTCGTTATCAAGCCAATCGATGTTCTCACCGGCAGGTTTAAATGAAGTAACAGCGATTTCCGACGCTCGTCCGCCCGAAGACAGATCCACAAAAAGACAGCTCCTGATTTTTTACGTGCATCCGCGGTTATCGCTGCCCCGGCCCGGGAAGTTTAAGGCGACGGGGACGGGCTTGGAAAGAGCTTAGATCGACTCTGTCTGTGCACATGGGGGTGGTATCCTCTTCTTCTCTCATGAACTTCGGCGGCTGCGCTGTCTGGTGAGGATGAGGCAAAATCGGTGGTCAGGATATCCGCGTTACGACAAGAGTGGGAAACATTGCGAAGACGAGAAAAATTGAAGCGGGTCTATATTGGCTCCACCACTTTCAACAGGCTGATCCGAGAAATGTGCAGTCTGTACCTAGATAATTGATTCATTGAAAAGGTATGTAGTACAATTGACTTGAGGCTCATAGTGCCCTGGGAACTCCAACTCGTTGAATCTTGCAATTCGACAGATTATCCCACGGATCTGAGCCCTCCCAACCCTTTGCTACCCATCGACCGCTTAACACAGGCGGCGGCATGTTCTCATACATTGCCGGAAATGGAAGGCTGAGCACGAAATGATCTGGTTGAGTGACTTGCTTGATTGGTTCCAACAATTCTGCAGCATTGTCTAGGCTTATTGCTTCCCAGCGGTCGTCCACGTTGAGCTTTACGTAAAGCTGACGCAGTCCAGTCATCGCCGCCATGATACGCCATATGTTCAGCCATGCTCTTTGGCGTTTACGGAACGTGATTAATCCCGAATCGGAACAACGACCTCGCCAGAAGGACTCGCTGAATGGAGGTGGGCCCCAGAAATCCCAGGAAAACCGTAGGTTGCGGATCGTGTCGACACGTTGGGGTAGTAGGGTGAGGGGGAGGAACTCCATAGTCGTGGGGTAAGAAACGGTGAAAGTGTTCGAGGCATATAGAATATCGATAGCTTCTTGATAACTGTGATATGAATGTGTTAGTAAAAGGGTGTGAAAAGTATTGAAGGCTTGGAGTTCTTTATGAAACTTACATCTGTCTACATGTTTTAAGAAGAGATAACGGCCTTCCCGATCCTTCTGACAATTGAGGCCGGTGATTTGGATCATCGCCAGGACGGGCACAACGTCCATCACATGTGCGTGGGTCAGCTGACATGCAATTTTTACAGCCTAGATGATCATGATCACGATCCTGTTGATGCCAAAGATGAATCGTTTGAGCACCAAGAACGTGGAACCAGATTTTCTGACGGATCTCCAGCGGCAAAATCTCGAGGAGATTCCCTTGTGCTTGAGCTGCCGACACATAGTCGAGCGAGGGGATAGCACTTTGTAAATCCGGATGTGGAAGTAGACACGGAGATGAAGGTCGTGTAATCGGGAGGCGATCGATTTGAAGACGAGAAGATGGTAAATCGTAATCGTATGGGTCGCTCCGGCGAAAGGGTATGGGCGTCCAGGGTGCCAAGCTAGGGAAAAGCTTGATGAGCCAACCTGGAAAGGGAGAAAATTGTGGCATGATCTGGCTGGTAGTAGATAATAGGGGATTGGACAATTCCGATTTGAACTTTCAAGTGTGCGTGTCGTATGGAGATGGACTGTGAGATGCCAAAATCCAAAATAAAATTAATGGGAAGACTGAGGTGTCAATTGTCAATCGTACCTAGGTAAGTGATCGTGGGATCCAGCCCCCCTGGTGGCAAGTATATCCGCCCCGCCCGGCGCGCGTGTACGGCTCGGCTCCTTGGCGCGCAGGTTAGGTCCATATAAGCGTTATGCGGTAGATTCGCGATTTTTATAACCTTCCTCATTGCGACGGCGCTCCGGAAGGCTAGTGTCAATATGTCCGTCTCCCACCTTCGCCGAGTGAAATATCTGGCGAGAACATTGACTGGCTCGGCCAAACAACGAGGTAGGCAAACCCTTCGAATCAGTACAGTTGTAGCCTTTGCTTATGAGGGTCTGTAGCATCGAGAAGATACCTAGTTCTATCTTCGCGCCAAGGGGCCTTTTTGACCACGGGTGTTATTCATTCGGTGTTAACTCTTACAGAGCGTAGAGGCCCCCTTGGCAAATGTCACATACAAAACACACGACTTTGCAGACGCAAAGGACGCCAAGGGGGCCTCTACACCCTGTAGGAGTTAACTTCACAACGCTGTGCGGCGATGCCGACCCTAGTCTGGGGGCGAACTCATCCGGTCCGTTTTCTTCAAAAATTGGGACTAGCATATGCTTCTCCCTTGTTGCATGTCTTATTTTCTTCCACATCGCATGGCATGCCGACTTGTGGATGTTGATTGATGTCCAGCCGGAAGATCAGCGATAGTCTCCCCATGTCCCCGTTCACCTCGTGCGTGGTAGACCTGTGTGCATGTATCAAATATCTCTTCAAGTCAATTCCTGTCCTGAAGCATGTAGCATCCCAGAAAGCAGCCATAAGCGAGTTGCTGAGGGTCTCATGATTTCTCCAGGCCTTCAAAGATAAGTAGCTTTTCACTCCCTGCATTGATAGAGACCTCTGGAACAAGCCTGGAGTCCTGACTTCAGACTAAGAACAATGATGATTCGAGTCCTTCCATTTTCACTGTGCTTCTTGACTCTCCTTACCCAAGGAAACGGCGATTTGCTTACGTCTCGCACAAGTGCAACCCCGACAACCAAAGGACGTTCAGGTTCACAGATCCATGCCGTTGTACCTACAACTAAAGGTCAGATTGGTATCAATCCGGTCGAAACCGATCTAGGTGACGCGAGCACCTACCTAGGATCGGTTTATGGCACAGATACCAAGTACATCACGGTAGATGCAACCACAACAAAGGTAAGTCCAAACTCTGACTTCCATTTCCTATTTTCTTCTCTGACTTTGAACTAGTGGATTGGGGTAAACACCGAATACTTGACTGTTGAAGGCACTTCCACAGTTCAAGTGGTCATTGCAACTGCCACTGCGGAAGCAAATGGACAGCATGTTGGGGATATCTCAATTATCTTGCCCGAAGGCCTGTCAAGGGCGTTGACGAAATCAATGACAACGGCAATTGATGCTTGCGGTGCTCTTGCAGCAGTCAAACTCCGCCGAGATATCGAAGGCCGAGAGATTTCACGGCGCCAACTAGTTGAGGATAGTAAGAACAACCTGATGTGCGATCCATGCGGAAGTTAACCTGTACTAAATTGGCCATAGTTCTGAGCTGCGTCTTCCCGTATACAAAGCTAGACGCCCAAGCAGGCGGAACAATCGACACTTTCGTTGCAGCCCAAAAATGGTTAGACGTTGGATTCGGACTTTCTCAAGAGGCTCCCGCGGTGTTGCTGAAATACGTCTCAGCTCTAAGCAGGGAAGAAACCATGAAATCAATCCTTTGGCTAGCTATCTTTACTGTTGCTGTGGATGAATTGTTGATTCAAGTGTCCAAAGGTCAGAAACTGTCTCTCGCTCCTGTGGCTAAAGTCAATATTCCTGCTACTGGATTTGCGACGAAACCTAAGGATGATGAGCCTGAAAAGACATGCAAGGGGGACGAACCTGTGACAAAGGACTCTGTAAGTCCTGCCACTCCCCGCAACTTATATCTCCAAGCTAACTTGTGCTGTACAGCCTCTATGTACGAGTTTAGACTGTCTAGGAGTGCTACTTGAACTCTGCACGTTGGTAGGTCAAACTAGACCGACACCATGTCATTCTTTTGCTGATTTACTAGCCACCCAATACCAATTGCCCTTGCATTCCCACCATACCGGTGGGCCCGGGTGCCCAGCCCTGGGACCAAAGCTGGACAACATTTCAACAACAGTGGTTATTCGATGTTATGAACGACGCCGGTGGAGATACTACAATTCCAAGTGGAGACATGCAGATCGCTATCGCTTCCTATACCAATCCACTAGGGGATGCGCCAGCATGGGACCGACTGATCTCGTATCCCTCGAACAAGCTCAGTATCCTGGTTGCTAATGTCTTGAATGGACCTGACTATGTGGTTGATGAGGGCTGGAGAAACGTAATACAGAAAGCTGCCGACTCAGGCAAAACAGTCATTGGCTATGTTCGGACGGGTTATCTTGGAGTAAGCACACAACAGTTCAAAACTAGACTCGGCTCGGGCGACCTAGTAGACTGGGCTTCTCAAATTGAACAAGATGTTGACAAGTGGTTCGAGCTGTACGTATACCTCCACGCCTATTACAATCCAGGATGGGGATTCTCGGTCGATGGCATTTCTTTCGGTGTCATCGGACCAGGATTCAAGATTCTGCGGGTCCAGAGTAATCTGTATCTCAGCGCTGATTCTTATACAGGTATCCTGGCGGGATTGGTGGCATCTTTTTCGACGAAGGTTGGCCAGAATGCGGCCTTAACAACATCTATTCTAACCTTTACACCCACATCAATGCCTACACCAAGCGCAAGCACCTCGGTGCCTATACATTTCTTAACCCCGGTTTACTTATGGCCTAATGTTACGAAAATACCATGGATACGTTGTTGACTTTCGAGAGCAGCTACGAGACATACACATCATCGAACTTTACTCCCAACGATTGGACGCCAAAAGATCCCCAGAAGATATGGCATATCGTTTACAAGGTTCCCGAGAGCAAAATCTTAAAGGTTGTAGCACTTGCTGCTAAGCATGATATAAGATACTTAGAAATAACTAACGACGACAATCCAAATCCTTACGACAATATTCCAATCAAGGCGTATATTCAGACTGCGATGAATGCCGTTTCTAGTGGTAAGGTCTTGAAGGGTGCAGCGGCAGCACTTGGCGAGTCATATGTCGCTGGCATACCTAGCGATGCAGCAATCCTCATCACAGACTATACTTCAGCCATTCTCACTTGGTCACTAGTGGCAAATGCTCTCGGTTACGCTGTGTATCAAGACGGGAACCTAATTATGGAATTGCCACCTACTTTTACAAGAGCTACTGTAGGCATGCTCAAACCAGGGGCGTCCGGCATCAAACTCGAAGTTAGAACCCTCTTGGCCTCTGGTGGCGGAGGAGCGTTTAAGTTGTTAAACGTAAACACAAGACAACTTCCAAACGACGCTTCGATAACCGGTGTCACTTACAGGATAGATAGTAGTAATGTCATCTACCAAGCAGACGTCTTAGTACCATTCGCATTTGTACGCCTATTCGTTGGCGGACCGCACAAGGCCGTGGGCGGTTCTTCCGGGTGGCCTATCGACGGAGGGATGAGCATCCCGGACATACTGGAAGATGAGCTGCCTCATGCACAGTACAAGCTCGTCAACTACATGGTTGAGAGTAATGATTTCTATGCTGGTTTCTACAAGTATAGTGGCGCATATGTCGACAGTGGCACGGCTAATGCCGATTAGACGTGGACCCCGCAGGGCACATCAAAGCTGACCCAATCTGGATACACATACACGTGGGTTGTCCCGCTGGGCGGCACAGATGCATTGCCAGAGGACTACGTTATTCAAGGTCAAGGCTATGCCCCGATCCAAAACACTATCGGTGGCTACTTCCGAAGCTACAAATGTGGAGAGCCGTGCGACGACAATCCAGACTACGACTGCAAGGGCTCGAGCTTATGTTCAACTCCAGACTTTCTCAAATGGTGTGATATTGCTGTCAACAACTTGATCAGGACAGACGATCTTACCTACGGGACATCGTAAGTCGAGTCACTTTCCTCTGCAGATTCCCTTCTATTCCTGGTGACATTTACTTCGTACCTTCTTGCCGTGCGCGCAGATCCGATGCTAACAATCTTCCTCACAGTAATGGTCGCCTTGATGGAGGCTGCCACGGTGATGGAACTCGATTCTGTGGCGTGTTTCTCCAGGGAACTGATTGCTCCATGAGCGGCAACAACATGTGGAAAACCTACCAAGTCCTTCGCAAGCTCGGAGGATGCAAAAAATGTGGTTCTTACCATCAAGAAAATGGTTGCCTGTTTACTGTCAACTATGTCTCCAGCTGCGATTCCTGATAGCAAGAAGGTATATGTGGGTCAGTTGACCCCTCATTAGCCAGGATGAGACAGGTGGTGGACTGAGAATTTGGGACAGGAGGATATGTTCGGTTTCTGGAAGCGGTGGTTGGGCGCAGAGTGAGACCAGGAAGGGGTCTGAAGACTCAGCTTTACGTCGTTTCTTTGTTTTTTTCCATTCGGGGGTTTGTTGATGTTGCTCTTAGCGGGTCTCGCTTACCTCAGCTTGCCTCCCCTCCCGTCTCTTTTCATTTCCCCCTTCCTAAGAAGGTAGGTAGACACACAATCGCTTCGAAGTCTTAGGAAAGCGTATCAATCGTTATGAGATAAATTGGATACAATGATGCAGTGGGAGCAGTAGGAGCAAAGTCAAATATGGAGAATTGTACATTGTGAGATTGGGATTGTTGATATTTAAATTCGAGATCAGAATCTTGCGAGGAGTTATTGCTGCGCACAACACAGTAACTGTAAGAAAGGTGTGGAAAGATTTGGTATAGAGAGAAAGAGATATATACACGTCGACACATTCTTGTTTGGACTGTTCAGTGTGTATAAACTTCGATCTACGATTCTACAAGAGAGACATCGTCCATTCCGGTTCAGGGTAATAGAGTTGAAACTTGCTGTGAAGGGTAAAAGTTCGCGGATAAATGATTCGAAGGAACGTGAAGGGTAGTAAGTCACTGGTAACAGAACATGGGAAGAGAGGGGGATATTGTTTTCATCGTTTATTCGGTAATATTACATCATGATACAGTCTCCGTACTCCTCACCACCCCAGCACTAACTTCAACCTCCACAACCGGCTGTCCCTGAGGTTTACTTTCTAGTCCCCTTTGAGGCGCTAAAGTCGTCTAGTTCCTATAGAACCTAAGCGCTTCTCCAAGATAGCCTATATCACTGGATCCCTGCTTTTCCCTGCGTATCTCCGACTCCTCACCGGGAATCGAAATAATACCCTGATGTAGCAGAAACCTAACCCCAAGTCCTAACCCCGCGATCATACTCCCTATAAGCCCTAGATAACTCTACGACGTCGAAGAACCTATCTCCTCCTCTGCCGATTTCGTCTTCCTACTATGAGACACTATCCTCGTATATCTACTCAGTGCCCCAATAACCGGCACCTCCCCTACTATACCCTTTAAAAATATACCTCCTATATCTATCACGCCCCTATTATACGGCGGTCTCTACGGAAGATGTCCCTATCTTTTTAACTGCTTTAATCTCGTATCTAACTCTGACTTTTTTCTTTTTTTTTTAAAAACGTATCTTTAAGCGTAACCTTCTCCTTTTCGAAAACAGTCTTATATATCCGCTCTATCTAGCTATATAAGTCTAGGAATTTACTTTTTATTATTCGCGATAGCTACGGCTATAGGAGGTTAGGAATAAGTATTAACGCTAGATAACCTAGCGCGAGATAATCGAGACTCGAAAATTGCGTGTCTAAGACAAAAAACGCCTTTTTCCTTTTAAAGTCTTATAGCGGTTCGAAGAAATTCTCTGCGAGGGTAGAGAGGCGAATCTATATGTTTATCTCTAGGGAGGCGGCGAGGAAAGAAAAGACTATGTTTTTAGGACGGCAGAGAGAGGTTAATATAAATAGAGGATTCAGTGGGGGGAGGACTATCAGTATCGATGTCGAGGGAGGCGAGGCCTAGATATAAAGTACAGAGTTTAGTAACAGCACAAAAAAAGGGGGGCGTTAGGTAAGAGAGGGGGAAGGGCTGGATTATATTATAAAGGGGCCGGGTAGTTGTCGTGTAGTTTTAGGAGGAGATATAGAGGGAGAGGTCGAGGAGGAGTTAGCCGTAGGAGTCGAAGAAGAAAAAAAATCTAAAAGTAGTTTTAGATAAATACTTTTTAATAATATAATATATACTATTTAGGAGATAGAATATACTTACGCTATATAATCCGCACTCTCTTACTTTAGTAAACTAATATCTAATATCTATTTTTTTATTAAGAACTACGCGATATAGTAAAAGATATTATAAAGCTTACTAATCTAAATATCCCTATTCCTAGTGAGCGGCCTGAAAAGAAGAAGACGAGGCAACCTGTAACGTACGGTCGGGCTGGTGTTGCTCGAGAGTGCGAAGGTAGGTTGGTTGGTAGGTAGGGACGCTGTCACTGATCAAGACGGATAACCGTTGCAAGTTACTAAGTATGGTATGAAGATACTTT
>JAFJYH010000254.1:0-68495 GCA_017365405.1 Cadophora malorum | reverse complement strand
GTGTATAAGAGACACTCCCATTCCCATCCACACTCCCCCTCCTAAACCTAGGAAATCTAACCGTATCCTCCAAATCCCTCCTCTTCCTCTCCCGTCTCTTCAACCATTTCTTAATCCTCCTTGCTCTCCTCTCAGAAAGGAGACTCGCAGTATCTTCACCGTCTGATAGTTCTTCTCCGTGAATCGGGGGTTCGAAGATGATGGAGGAGGATGGTGACTTTGAGGTTGGGGTTGAGGTTGAGGTTGGGGCTGGAGTGGGGGCTGAGGAGGAGGAGGATGGTGATGGTGATCGGGAGGGGGCGGTGGGGTAGCGCGGGTTGAAGAAGTGCATGGGAGTGGAGATAGGTTCGATTGCTGGGAGTAAGGAGTTTGGTGAGCGGCTGGGTATGGGCGTAAGTTTGAGTGCGAATCTTGGTGTGTATTGCTTCTGTGCTGAAGGTGGTATGGGTGTGTATGTGGGTATCAGTCGTTCCTCTGTTCGTGGAGGTGTGGGCATAGTCGTAAGCCTAGGGGTTGACGTCGACTTTGGAGTTGAGGGACGATCACCTGTTGAATGGATTGATAGTAGTTGTTGACACTGATTGAGAAGAGTCACAAGCGAGATCTGTGACATGTCTCGACCGTTGTCGAGGGCGCTTGATGCAAGCTTCGAGCAGGCTGTCGTGAAATAGGTGACACCTACGTCTGACAGCGTTGCCGGTGTGCTAGCCACTGTAGTTCTGGCTTGAATACACTGCATTGTTTGGATGAACTCATCCAGGTATGGCCTAGACATTGGGTCAGGGAAAGTTCATTGCTTGGCACCTGGAATGAGAGGTTGGAAGAGGAAAATACCCAATATTCGCCTCGATGTCATCAGACATGACTCCCTCGATTTCAGATACCAATCGTGCATAATCCCAACTACACGCACTTTTGGAAGACCGCAGCTCTTCTGTTCGAGCATTTGGCTGAGTCTGTCCCACATAGCGCTGAGGCTGCCAAGGTCCTTGCTTTCCTGGACATGTTCGTCGTTGATTGGAACTCTTCCCGGAATTGCGACGTGGTTGAGAAACTCTATTCGCATTTTTTCTCGCTCTCATTGTCTCACGATGAGTCAAAGGGATGTTATTTGGAGCCGAAAATTTGTTTGGTTGCTTATGATGTCGGCATCTGACGTTGGTCATATGCCCTAAGAGTGTAAGCAAGAGGTTCTTGAGGAGGGGAACGAAGGCTGGGATGAAAAGGATACGTACAAACTTCTCTAGAGTGTCGATGAGCAGGGCAGTTGCAAGTCCGTGAATTCGTACGTCTACAGCCATGATTTCGAGTTCTGTTCTGACGGACCCCTGCTCTGAGTGCGGCGGGTTCCTTTGGAGCTTTTGGCGGTGCTGTTGCCGCCATTCTGAACTTCACCTTGCTTTCTTGAAGTAACAAACTGTTTGGAAAGACTGAAGATGGATGAACAGGAAAGCTAGAGAAACCCAAAATATAAGAATAAAGACTTAAGGCGTGCTCGACGCGTTTAAGGGAGACGTGATAGACGTTTGATTGCTCGCTTGCCTCCTCCGGATAGGGGCGTCTCTCAGGCTCGTTTCAGCGGGGATAAAGCTCGCTAATTCCTACAGCTTCAGGGGGGTGGGAGATGATTGTCAGATTGGAGGGTAAGTGCTATGTGATCGCAATTTGACAGGAGACCGGGACTGCTGTCGGTCTGGGGCCCTCTGAAGAGAATACCAGACGAAACCGAAATGCGCATTTGATTCTCTAATGCTCGTCGAAGAATGGCCAACGATCTGCTATGGAAATTTTCAATTGAGCCACTTGGCGACTGATTTGAATCGTCCTCGTCACAAAAAGATTACGGTTGAGCTTTGCATCACAATCGGCATCGGGTACCTGCGTTGGATCCTTGAACAATGCACGGAGATCCCGCATATACGGACAATGACTTTGTATGTACAAATGAATCAATGGCCAGTAACCGCAGGGCCTTTGACTCCATTCCTCTCACCCACTGCTCCAAAGTCAGCAATTGCACACGTCACGAGGAGCAGAACAAGACTTACCATCCAATGCAACCAAGAATCTACTAACGCAATTATAACACGCAACCTTCAAAGTAATTCATCAGTATCTCGAACATCAACCTCGACAACTCCGAAATTGTAGCAAGAGGGCCGGCTTACCGTAGCAGTAATCTCCACCACCTCCTGCTCACTAAACAACCTCTTCAACTCCCCAAAAACCTCCTCCCCAACGCTGACATCCCTCGTCATCGCATCCGTATACCTTACAACGGCCCACTGCTTCTCCGTCAACAGGCCCTTCTCCCCCTCCCCCTTCAACTCCTTACTCCCCAAGACCTCCAAACCAGCATCACTCACGCCGCCAGCCTTAGCAAGCGGAGCGTGATGCGACCATTCGTACCACGCCTCGTTGATGACTGCGACGCGACAGATGGCTATCTCGCGGACGTCGTCGGGCAAGGAGGTTTGCGTGCGGATGGCGCCCAGGAAGGAGTTCCAGCCGTCGGCGATGGGTGGTGAGTGCAGGAGGGTGAGGTCGAGGGGTTGGAGGGGGCGAGGGGCACGGCGGGCTTCGACGCGGGAGACGATGGCTTTGTCCGCTGGCGAGGTGATGTTGCTGGGGTCGACGTATGGGAGACGCATTTTTCTTATTGCTGTTGTTGTTATTGACTTGATATGAATCGAGGTTTGAGAATATCGGGGGATGCTGTACAGTGGCGTTCGTCTGAAGATTCTCAACATAAACTCGGGGTCTGTTTTGAGGTATGGTTTTGTACAACAAGTCAAGAATTTGGAGTTTTGAATGAGAATAGCAGTCTAATAAGAGATCCTTCTCTGCAAAAGTACTTTTATATACGGTTGTCGCAGTGTACGCAAGCATTCCGATATGACATCTAGAAGGAGGAATTGCGGGGTTCCTCGCGCTAATCGAGGGGTAGAGGGGTAAAGTTATTGCCGGACTGGCCGAGTGTCGGGACTTGGATACCATTGATGAGAGCAGAATATGTAGTAATCAATTTACACGATATGGTCCAACATTGCTACATGTGTCATTTTTAGAGAATTGCTGTTGAGAAATGAATTGCATCGCAATATATGAAGTTCATTCTCTGGTCGAAGCAATGAGGTAAGGTTTCAGTCTCATCAAGTATTCATTTCGTCGTTGGTGATGCAGACATTTTATCTGCGTTCAATACAATTTCCTGCCAAGTCTTCTCTAATCGTAGGCTTGCGTCCCTCCTAATTATCATTAAGATAACGAATCCAGAGTCAAAATTTAGAACACTAGGTTCTCTCAACCACCCCAGCCACGTCTTCAAGCCTACCAGTAATCAATTTTTCCATTGTACGCGATTCCGCTGGACAATTGGATCTTCCGTAAGAAGCAAGTAGTCGATGGCATTTGGGACAATCCCTTTGGCTTGCTTTGAGTGAAGTGAGCAGACCAAAATCGCACTCGCATCTCGAACTTTCACAGTCCACTTGCCAACAATATTTCAAAAGTTGTCAGGAACAGTCACATGGGTGAGACTGACTGACAGGTGTTGGTGCTTGCGCCTGTCGAGAATCGAGCGTTGTCTTCGTCAGGACAAAATGTAGGGTACGGCCTTACGCACGCTCTGGAATGATATCCTAGAGAAGGTATCGTAAAATCCGCTCATAGCGTAGGGAGTCTCAATACCAATCATGTCCTTCCTCGCCAAGTTTCTCTCCTTTCGGATTCAAACTCATCAATCTCTGCCCCGGCATCGTGACACCATTTTGAGCCTCAAAGGTCCCCGAAATAGCTCTTCGACCCATCAGGGCAAAGCTGTCGTATGGTTCTCTCCCTTCAATTTCCAGCCCGTTGATGGCAACCCACTCAAGACCATCTGGCGACCTCCCATCTCCAAAATCACACCATCGTGTAACAACAATTGCTTGCTTGAACCTGACCAGTGGATCCTCCTTATCCTCCGCCAATTTTAACTCTACCAAGTACTCAGACGGACATTCTGGACACCTTCTCATAGGCCTGCATCTCGAACATAGACTGACTATTGGATTTGGCCTGAGTAGATTCCGGTGTATCGTCGGCCCTTGCTTGAGCTGCTGTGCTGCCGTCTGTCGATTCTCAGGGATATGCGAGAGTGCGCATTTGCACACATCCATCAATTCTCCGTCTCTCCAATGCGCACAAGCACTGAAATATGGCGTGTAGTCCTCTCTGCTATACAGTAGATGGCGTTGTCCACTCGGTGGTAGCTTGGCCCCAGCAAAACTCTTACTCGTGACTCGCATCAACAAATGGCCCTTGTAAACGTAGAACCGGCTCTGATGAGTCCACTCGCTGTACGGATCTTTCCATCTTCTCCCTAACTCGTTTACCGGTATTCCGTGCGTAGAAACTCCATATCGTGCCCCTCGCATGACTAGTTGCACGAACGTGAATGGTAAATTCCAGCCAGGAGTGATTCGCGCCCGAGGCGCTACATGACCGGGCTTTCCGACCATTGGGCAGTTATAAATCAGATTCAAGACATTTGCCCTTTTCAGTGACTCTTCCCCTCTCTGTATTCTCTTGTGATATTTTGCGCAGGAGAAGCACAATAAGTGGCCTGGTAATTGCTTATCCAGTGTCATAAGAAAACGTAACTTCTCGCTCCTGTTTCCTTCTTTCTCTAGCTCCCACCATGACTCCGCTCCAACTCTCATCAGCAACGTTCTGCTGGACAATGCCAGAGCTGCTTGATCTCCGGTTGCCAGAAAGGAAGCAATTCTGCCCCAGAGCTTAACGGACAGTGATGCGATATCATTTTCACCAGGTGGTCGCCATTCTTCTTGAATCTTCAGAGCAGCGAGCGAATCCAAAGAGTCATGAGATTCATGATGAGCAAGGCCGTGTAGCAAGTCCGTATCGTCTCTTCTTTCTCCTGTTTGCTCATCTCGGTTGTCATCTGTAGGCCGGTAGATTGCGCCATGAGCCAGCGGTTTGTCCTTAGGAGGTGGTAATGGTGGAGGAGAGAATGGTGATGATGGCTGGGAAGAAGAGTTGGTGCTAACACGAGATAGAGCTGCCTTTGAGGGGGCTTTTGTGAGCTTTCCTTTGGTCTTGGAAGGTTTTGGACGGAACATCCGGGATATGAAGCCTTGTTTCTGTGGTTCAGCCATTGTTAGGAGGTCATGAGAAAAAGTGGTGATGAAAGGGAGTAAAGATTATGTAAGTTGGTGTTCAGGCTCATAAGATAGACAGGCCCCCGAGAATGAAACGGAAAGATCGATCAATTGCCTCTCGCAGCACAGAGAGCAATTATATCGAACTGTTCTGAGAAGAAGGAAGATGGGGTGACAAGAAAATGAAAGATTGAATGAAACAGAGATAGGACGCGATCGAAATATGCAAAACGAACAGTAATCGCGTTCGGATGACGATGTTTCGTCCGGCTCCTCCGCTAGAAATTTGTTTGGAGGCCTAAGCGAGAGTCCGAGACCCGTTGTTACAGGCACAACCTTCTCCTAACGGATCAAGTAAGGATATTGATAGGGCCACTGCCCAGGTGCTCAGGCGAGGCAGAGGCCCAAAAAATTCCTACAGCCTCGCGTCTCCCAACCGTCGACGTGAACATCACAAGATTCGCTCTAATAATATTGAACACGATGCCCCATCGATAGCAACATCATAGCTGATACCATGGCACAATTTATCCCTCGTGCAGCTTTTCCGGCACAGCTGAACCTTCCGCGCTCCTATTTCCTCGGTCATCATGCATCAGGCTTATCGAAGATGAAGACGATGCTGTCGTCGATCGACTTAATTATCGAGTGTCGCGACTACCGTGTACCGCTTACATCGCGCAATCCGCTATTCGAGCAGTCTCTTGCGGGAAGGGAACGACTGGTCATATATACAAAGAAAGATCTGGGGAGCAAGGACAGGCCATCGGATCGAAGGGTGAGGCTTGCCTGTTTATTCAACTCCGTTGAGGATAGAGGTTGAATTGGGAGACTAATTGAATTTAATGTAGAAAGAAGACATCATCAGGCAATGGCATGCTCCACATCCCACCCTCTTCACAGACCACAAATCAAAGAAAGACATGAAGACGGTCCTGAACTTCGCGAAGGAACACGCCTGGCACCGACAATCTCTCCTCGGTTCCCGAATCCTCGTTGTGGGAATGCCAAACGTAGGCAAATCCTCGCTACTAAATGCACTCCGGATGGCGGGTGTACACAAGGCGAAAGCGGCGTTCACGGGGGCACAACCTGGTGTTACAAGGAAGATTGCGAGCGGTGTCAAGATTGTGGAGAGAGACGAGGAGAAGGGTACTGAAGGGGTCTATTTGGTAGATACGCCTGGTGTATTTGTGCCTTTCGTGCCGGATGCCGAGGCTATGATGAAATTGGCGCTGGTGGGGAGTGTGAAGGATACGATTATTGCGCCAGTCACTTTGTGTGATTACTTGCTCTACCATATCAACAAGCAACAAGGAGGAGAGACTTGGTATGCGGAGTACAACCCGCCTACAAACGATATTGCAGAGTTTCTGGAGGGGGTGTGTAAGAAGACTGGTAGACTGGGGAAGGGAGGAGTTCCGGATCTGGATGCGGCGGCTTTGTGGATTATACAGAGATGGAGGCAGGGAAACCTAGGGGCTTTCACGTTGGATGAGGTTGTGGAAGATGGATTGATGAATAAGATCAATGAGGAGGTTGGGCTAAGTGTCAGCCAGGCAAGAAAGCAGGCCAAAGATGCACAGAGAGCGAGAGGAAAGGCGAGGCATGCTGCTGAGACTGTCTGAGCTCGGTGATTCGGCAACACGTATTTATGCCTGATCTCCGTTGCTGGTCGAAGTTTCTGGGATTCTGTGAAGAGAAACAAGCCGAAGCGGTTTCTCTGAGAGTTTAACCAGGCGGCAGATTCCCAATTCCGAAACAGTCTATGCGGAAAGCGGCTATGCTTTTCCCATGGACTTGGACACGCATAGCACCCTTGTCAGCAGACGCTCCACTCAACCTTAGGCGCGAGACAAGGAGGCCAGAGGGACGCAACATTCGAGCAGTGTAGGAGACATGCTGCAGTAATTGTATTCGAGACTCGGCCATCATTTGGTTCTATACACAGTTCGGGAGGGCGCGATACCCATTCGTCGCCTCTTGCAGCTACATGTTTCTTGGAAGGAAGGAAGATGAAGCAGGTGGCAGGATTGTATCTGAAGCTATTCTCCTGCAAGCGCTTTCACCCAGAGACATATAGCTGCGATTACGCTGTCCAAACTATTTTTCCACTCTCCTCCGTACATCTTCGTTGTTCGATTTCATGAACGAAGACACTTCCACGGGATCCCTGCACAGATGTTCCACCTCCCAACCTACGCCCGTATTCTCCAGCGTAAGATCCGCCGAGCAAAGAATGCTTTGGCGCAGGTAATCGAAGCAGTGCCCAACGTGTCCGCCGTATACATCCTCCTCAGCTATATTCAGGGTATAGAAAAAGCGGCGAATCGTTCCCTATCCGACCTCACGTCAGAATACCGAGACGGTGCACCACGGTTGATACCAAGTACAGACATGGGTGACTTACCAGACAATGCAGCTGGTGATACATCGCTACTAGATAGAGATTGTACCCTGGGATGTCACTTTGGATCTCTGACGGAAAGAGATCATGGCGCTCAGGATTGGCTATGTACACTTTCCCTATGTCCATGTTGTTTGTCAAATCCTGCCATGAGCCAGACGCATTTGGTGCGCGAGCAGCAAATGTCGGGTCCTCGACAAAGATTGTGGTTTTTGTTGTTTCCACTTTCTCCCATCAGTTGTTCAGCACCTTGAAGCTTTACAGAAGACATTTCACTTACACAGAGGTGGAATGCTCGCTTGACGAATGATCGTGATGTTGATGAAGCCGAAAGATACCAAGACCAGCACTGCGAAATCGCACAAAACGACAACTATACACAAGAGAATCTCCACTCCTTGAAGAACTTCCACCATGACACTGTTCAATATGGCTTTGCGCTTGTTGTCTTCGTGCTCAACTTGTTTTACATTAGTTACCTACTATTACCATCACATTGGATTACTTCTATTCTCTTCATTCTCAATACCAACCGACGATTACTGCACGTGATAATTGTTACAATAAGCCGTAGAAACCTCTTTAATAAAGGTATTGCATTTGCTCAATACATGACGTCCCTTTGACCTCGTATTGAAATTCAAGTATACCAAAGTACCAGCTGCGATCAAGCCAGATACAACGATTTAGCTAACCTATTCCCTTATGAAAAGTGCGAAATGTTGAATTCCGGTGGCACATTTCAAGTTGGACTAACTATAAAGATATCTCGGGCCATGAAAGTCAACTCCCGGTTCATATACATAGACCAAGGATCCAGATACATCGTAAAGCCCGGAGCAGTATCCTTTTCGAGATTATAGACGCGTACCACAACATACACATTCATGGGAGCCACTTCACTACCCCATGAAATAGTGTAGTTCCGCGCCTGAATTATGTTCTTAGTTTATATTTCATCACAAAAAGAGAACTTCGAGAGACGCACCTTTTCCACCTGATTATTACTCATATATAAAGGTTCATTACAAGCCTCAGGCGTTGACTTCACTTCAAGATGGTACGTTGGTGGGTTCCCTGACCAATTCTCGACCCCGCGGAGAAATCCGTGTAATCTTAAGAGGTCAGTTAGTTTCCCACCAATGTCTTCATACGTGAAATCAGCAAAATCTCTTTCGTGTCCTTCAAAAGGATGATCAGGGTATATTGTGTTGCGATTTCGACTCGTCCAATGACGTGTGGCATCCCATTCTGGCTGCAGGTTTTGCGAGAGCCACTCGTTGATCTGTTGTTCATTAGATCATTCGAGCCTCTAGAAGAACTACATAAAACTCACAAAAACTTCACCCTGTAGCCCAATGTACTGTCTGTGGATTCCTTCCATAGCGTTACTTGAATCTGGTTCCGTTCTTGAAACGAAAGGACTCCGGCTGAACCTCGAACTCGAATGTCGTGTCCTTGAGGGGCTGTAACTTGGCCGAGTTGGCGTTGCAAAGATATCCGGTAGCGCGGAACTCATGTCATCGAAGTTAAAAGCATTAGAATCATTTCGATTTTCATTTTTACTTTCAGCAGTTGTCGAGGAACTGGCGAAATCAGTCTGGGAGGTAAGGATGCCGCTTCTCGATGCCGGAGAAGGTGGTTTTTGAGTTGAATTGTGGACTGCTCCAGGCATGAGTGCAGTAGCGATGCTTGTCCTTGATGGGCTCCTGACTAGGGTCGGTCTCATACTCGCTTGAGCAGCGGCTGCTCTGATAGAAGAGATCCTTCCATCTAGTTGCGGAATTCTGTCTCTCAAAAAAGAAGATCGTGATGAAGTTAGAGGGACCGCTGGCGTCCGTGGAGTAGTCGAACGTGGACTGGGTGTCCTTGGTGATGTGGCTGCATGGGATCCAAGCTCGGCAACAGCTGCATTGTTGTCCTCGTCCAGTATACTGTCGACATCTGAAGCGTCGTGGGAATCGGCTCGATGATAGTTTGGCAGGTCTGTTCCATATCTCTCGAAAACATCATCAATATCTTCTAGCCGGCATGTCAAGATGAGAAACACCATTCTTTCAAACTTTGGTTCGATATTGCAGAAATCAATGAATGCTGCGCTTAGCTCGAAGTTGACAACCGCTTCATCCGTATTGAGGGCAAATGTGATTTCGAGTTTATCTTCGTGACTGTCATCAAAAAGTATACTGCCTGTATCATCTGCTCCAATTACGCCGTCGACTTGGTGTGTTACCTTGATGGTAGGCACAACCCAAACTTGCAGCGTTTCCAAGACCCCAGCAAGTTTTTTCATTTCCGGTACACTTTTGTCTGTGATGAGCCTAGCACAAATTTCGTTAAAACCAGTTCAATTCTCCATTCGGCACTGCTTACCTCTGCAAGTACAGTGATCTCGTCCTCAGATCCAATCTCCGTTCTTCGTCGTACATCTTATCACCAACTGTTTCAGAAGTACACGAGTCTATTTTGGACAGCACGTACTCCGACAAATCCATAGCCTTTATGAGAGGCTGTAATTTCTTCACTATTGTTGCATCAAAGTTGATGACTGGTAGCTTTCCATCAAAAATTTGCTGCAGCTTCTTCCTGTCTGCAAAATACCAAAAGTCCGTGTCGTAGGTCATGCGGCAGAGCGTTCCATCAGGCTGCCTTACCGGGATGATCTTCTTGCCTTTCAGCTTTGACAAGCAGTCTTGTGGCGACTTCCTTTTCAGAAATTTATTCAGATGCAAAAGCAACTCTCCAAGCCTGCCGAAGGATGTATCTTCCCGGACAACGCTCAGCTCCTGGATCACATGGTCAAGAGTAACATTTCCCAATTTCAAATGCTCTCGGAATAATTTCTTTGAAGCAGGATATTCAGTATTGAGGTAATGCACTGAGGTCAAGGGAAAGGTCAGAGCAGGCCCGGTCCAAACGCACTCGTGCAAAAACACCCATTTTTTTAGTCCTTCAATGAAGACAAGGGGTCGATTCTTGAATTCAACCCTGAAATTCATTAGCAATCTCAAAGCTCAGTTGAACTTGTGGCATTCCGTACTTACTGCGTCGGCTCCGTCAATAACATCTGTGATTCAAGCCTGGTGTACACCGACTGAACAGAAGACTTCGAGGCGCCATTGGAGTCTGGTCGAGAAGCGAGCGCTATGAGCTGGCGAAGGTAGAACTTGGAATTTAGAGAAGTAAGAACACCAAAGCTTGAAAATTGTATCCAACGGCTGTCATCAGGCTCAGGAACCGCTACCTGGGGTAAATCGGGTCCTTCGGGTTGCAAATCACGACGAGGGAGGATGGTCTCTCGCAAAGGCCGAGCAATCCTATCAGTACAACTGACCGACATCTTCGATATTTCCGTAACCAAGTTGTCATGCTTGAGCTGATCTTTATACGCAGACCAGTTATTCCGTAAGAGAAGCATCAGGTCCATACTTGCATTTTCCCCTAGGAATTTCAGTTCTGGGGTCAGCTTTCCAGCCTCATCAACAAGGTGGGGTCGAGTGGACATTTTTAAGCAAGAGCAAGCCCACTCAACAAATTGCGATTCTTTTCCCAAACCACGGATTGCATCGAGATATAGCGGATGCAGAAGGGGAATTTTGCTTGCTGGATCCTGGGCATATTGACTTATGATTGGGCAAATGTTCTTCTCATCCTGTATATAGAATCGCTTAGCGTATCTAAAGCCTTCAAGCGGTGGAGCAGGAAGAAGTTGCAGTCTCTCGAAAGGTCCATTGTAAACGCTTTGGGGTGTCCGAAACAGATAGATCAAATCGTCAATAGACTGGCTCAACGATATCCGGTCGAAGGGTCTGTATCGTTGCATGATCAACCGGCAGATTGCAGCTTGATCGCAATTCCTTATGCCAATCTCTCGGAAGAAAGCTCTACGATTGCCATCTCGACATGCCTCGAGGTCAACCAAATTGAAATTTAGGCCCCTCGGGATCGTAGCACGAGAAATATCTTCTTCGAGAAAGATATTATCTTCAGATGCATCAACCCATCTACCATCGTGTAAAGGGATGAGACGGATAGCTCTCTGCTGGTGCCATGTTCCTTTTCGAATCAGAAGTTGTGCCACTTTTGAATGCCACTCATTGGACTGTTCTTCCAGAAATCCAACGCCGTGGTAAAAGATACAATCACGCAACTCTTTGTAGAACTTCTTGAATGACATGGTCTCCACACCAATCTTGCTCAGCTCTGGAAGGATTTGACTAATTTCCGAATCGTAGGAAAAGGAGAGATGATGTTTCTCAGTGCTTTTATCTTCGATCAAGGGCTTGCCGTTGAGTCGAAATTCCGGTGGTATATAAAGCAGGTCTTCGGGTCTCGAAAGCTCCTTCTTGCGTCGGCATTCGAGAACCGCCGATGTTGTTTTGAGTCGACTGAGTATCCATCGCTTTAATCGTGACCAGAATTTGCTAGTTCCCTCTCTATCTTTTAGGAAGAGAGGCCAAGTATAGCGAAGGGTCGGAGAACTTGGGTGGATCTCATTGAATCTTGGAACGGCTTTGTGTATAAAGGTTGACAAAACACCCTTTAATACGCTGTCGTTCCATTTTGAAGAATCAACGCTCTCCCTGTTGGCGATCAGGAGGAAGTCGCCCTGGATGAGGTACTATGCACATTATAAGACTCCAGCGAAGAAAGGCATGAGTCTTGAGATGGACTTACATTGAATCCATAGTCGTCTATCGGAAGGTATGCATATGTGTTCTGACTGCGGAGTACCGGCCTCATCTTGTCATCTATTGGGAACGCCAACACAGTCTCCGTTTTCGTGATACCCTCCCTTCGTTCATCGCTCTCGAGGTCTTTCTCTATGCGTCGGACCACGATGTATCTATGCTTTCTGATTTTGTTTTTTTTCGAGGTCGTCAAAATCGCCGTCTCCTTCCCATCAAAATCGACATCGTTATCGAGCCTTCGAATACGAAACTCACACTCCAGGTCAGGAGTAGAAATTGACAACCTGCATATCTTTCGCAAAAAGATGAGAATCTCTGGCTCCAAGTTCTCAAGCTCACTCTTGATCACTAAGTAGTTTCGTATGCCTTTGATCTCGAGATATGTTTGTGTTTGGCCAACTTTCCTCTCCTCGGGCGGAAAGGGTTCGATGATGGGTACTATCATGCCAAGTATGCTTCGTCGATCAAACTTAAATTCATATCCCAATGAAGAGATACGGACTGTGTCTGCAATTTTGAAGACAGACTTGAAACCAATACCCTTCTCTCCAATGTAACCTTGCTTTCTTTCTTTGCTTTTCTTCGTACTAGCTCCGATACGGCAAAGAGCCTCTACGTTCGATTTATCAAAGCCAACCTCATTGCAGTCAACACGTAGAGAGAATTTCGATGAGCCACACAAATCTATGTGGAGTGTTGGAGTGATAGTCTCAAAGGTGTTGTCATCAGCATTTTGGATTAGCTCTAGCAAGAAATGGGTCGGCTTTTTGTATAATTGGTCGGACAGTCTATGCTTCATGTCAAAACTCTGACACCCGACGACAACTCGAATCTTACATGTTCAAGGCACGATGCAAGTCCCCCACGTTGTCAGATTGCTGTTCATCGGCAACATCAACACCCTTCCGCCGACGAATATCTCTTAGGTGGTTATCGGCTTCTTGTTTCTGGATGTTTCTAGCACGTGTTGCCATTTTTGGTGGTAACGAGGATGAAAATCCGGTAGCAAAAGCAGATTATGAAAATGAATGATGTTCAAAGTGAGCGTCACAGAATTGAAAGTTGGAACTGTACGGGGTTCCAGCTGGGTTCAATGCAGGCAGAATCGAGAGTGTGGCACAGATAATGCTCATTGCTGTGGTTGGACAATCAAGAGAGCAGAAGAACCCGACAGTTTGGAACAAATCGGACTTGTTTCCTAATGAGTTAATGAGCGCAGCACAACCCGCGGAGCAGTGCCGCCTTTCAAACCATTCTACTTCCTCCAAGGATAGATAAACGCACGCCTGGGGCTTGAGGAGCCACACCCCTCATCTAATACCGCTTTGTGCCTGTTTGTGACGGCATATAAAAGGAATTGATCACGGATAAGTTAGATATGACAATATTGTCCGAACCTCTTAGATATTGCCTTTAACGGAGGATCTAAAGCTAAGGAGAAAAGCTAAGGAGAAAGGCAAAGAAGAAGAGAGAAGAAACAACGATACTAATGTATATACAGGGGCTGCTCTTAAGCTTGGCTCAGGACGCTCTAGGCTGGTAGGGTAGCAGTCACGTGATGGTTTGTCACAAACATTAGATTTATTCTTGAAGAGCTCTTTTCTAAGAGCTGCCTTTATCTGTTCCTTTTTGAACTCAGTCCCTTTAAATTGTACACATATTTATATCTATGTAGATGCAGATATTTGAAGTAGAAATAAAGGGATTTGATAGATCAGAGATAAGTGTTACAACACGAACACAGGAGAAGCGTGCACCATGGCACAATTACGAGACTAGTGGACCGTAGGCTTAGAGTTGCAAAAGCACCACAGGACACCATAAATCACGTGATTACAAAAGGGGGTCCCCGCGTGCCCCTAAATGGCAGTCCCCGAGGGATCCCCTGTAATACAAGAGATTCTATATACGACAGGTACGTCTGCCATTAGATAGGAGTATTGTGCTCAACTCAAATACAATATGGAACATACTTAATAGCGAAGTCTTATACCTTATTACCTCTCTCTTGATCGTGACGACGTCCCTGCCCGCCGACCAACCAATCAGAAATAAGTGCCCTTCGCACCCCCGCACGACTGTTATTACAAGGGGCTGAAAAAGGCCCCTCGATAAAAGTTAATGGTTTTTAGTGAGAATATTCTTAGCTGTGCTGCGTTGCGTAATAGGGGGTGAACAGACCTGAGCCGAGGGTGAGCAAGGGCGGAGCTGCTCAACGTGAGACATACTTCGTACCATGGGTAAATAATGTACATTCGCCGCCTGTGCAATTTGTTACAGCCTTACTTGTTTGGATACTAATGTACTGTGAAATTGGATGATGATTCGCCAGAGTGCCCTGTTTTTGCGGAATTATCTAGAAGTCGCACAAACAATGAATGTACATTATTTACGGCATGTACCAAGTAGGATTAGGAAGAGCAAACATTCCGGTGGTGTAACATACAGGACATTTGATTCTATCTAATTGCAGAAGTAAGTGAACTCCACTATGGATTTTTTTTTTCTGGAAACCCCAACCCTGACGCATCTTTGTGGATGCAAAGAAGAAGCGTACATCACACCGCGCGGTAAGACTCACTGGCAAGCCTGGAAGGAAGCATTATCAGTTACAGGGATGTTCGTCCTCGACCACATCATTTATCAAGGGGCTTAGCATCCCGCATGCCTGACCTCGTTAAATGGCTCTTGTCCGACCAAAGGCGGCATCTAGAGCGGAATAGGCTAAGAGTACTTACTCCTGAGATAGAAAAATCTGGTTCCCGCTCCACTGGTTAACTCAGCAGACTAAGTATTCCAATATCCAAGTCTATACCGCGCGCTAGTATCGTGTTCTTCAGCGAGACCCTGTTCTGGAGAACGCAAAAACACCCGAGATGCAAATCTATTATCAGACTTGTGGTTTGGCTGTCACTAATGGACCCAAGCGAAATCCGAGTCACCTTTGTTGATTCTCTACGCGCCGACACACTTCTGTCGCCCATCTACTGAGATGTCAGCTCGAAACCACAACCGCTTCATTTCAAGTACCGCTCTCCTACTTGCAGCAGCCTCGATAGCCTTTCTGCTTCTACGATTGCTATCCATCTCTTTTTTTACAAAAACTTAGCTCAGACAGCGTGCAAAGCACCATCAGTGAGGAGAGAATGGCGAAGTCTTCAGCAGACCGAGCAACTAGCATATATTGATGCCGTTCTCTGCTTAACCAGGTCTGAATCTACCCTGAGGGAAGTTGGGACACTATTTGATGACTTTGCCTTGGTTCATATGCAAGTTGGCGCCCACTGTATATTTACATCGTATCTATATGGCATACAATTTGAGCTCAAGATAGATAGCACATTTTTCTGATCCGTTATTTCCATGGCATCGAATGTTTCTTCATGTTGTTGAGTATAATTTGAGACATGCTTGTTGAACTTTCTACCATGGTCATTTGACCTATACTTGACCTAGACTCTGCGAACTTCGATTCGACAAAAAGAAAGCCATCATTTTCTTCAGCAACTTGATCCGATAATACAGTTCTTTGCTTTTGAATCAACACAGTTCATATAATACATCTCTGAATCTCTCGCAACACATCCCTCATATCACCAAATGCTCCTCCTCAAAACACTTGCAGTCGTTGCTATGGCAGTCGGCCTAGCAATTTCAGGACCTGCACCAGGACCTACACCAGCACCAGTCCCCGAAGCTGCACCAGCACCTGCTCCAGACGCCTCGCCTGTTGGTACCGCAGAACCAGACCCTCGTGCGGAGCCGATCTCGAACGAGAATCTTGTGTATGTGCTGGTGCCCGTTGCTCGGCATGGAGACACCGTCGTTATGCTAGGGAAGTCAGAAAACGCGAGGTGGTTGCAGATGATCTTGCACTACGTGATAAGGAAGCAATTGCCTTTAACCCGGCATATAGTTACACATGTGTCTTGGTGTATACCTATGTCGTGGTTTACGTCTATAGCGGGCTCCGAGCTGGAACATCTTGTAGCAAGGTGGGGATGTATGTGCCTTTCGGTTGATGATTTTCTCTGCCATTTTTCAGTAATATACAGAGATATCGGTCCGAAGTCAGGAAACAATTCGAGTGGAATGGGTGAAAGGATTTTTTCCTCGCGATCTTTCTCCTCTTTTGATCTCCCACGCTCCTTAAAGCTCAACAGAGCCAGCATGTATCCAGCACTTATATCAGTTGAACAGGTCTATCTTCTGGTATTTTCTTGTTAATAGTCTAATTACCATTGCATGAAGCACTGGGTGCAAACAGATGTGGCATATACGTAGATGTTAAACAACCATTAAACAACAATCAAGGTCTTGAGGCTTTAGCTTACGATCAGCTTCTTAGCTCACTAACGGAAGAATGCAAGTCCAAGATTCAAATTTTAAATATTGTTTTTTGATGTTGTTTTGACCTAGACAACTCCTGCAATTCGAATCTCTGCGAAATATTGAAAGGAGCAATTCTATAGAAAAGTGCTTTATTTCAATCGGCCCATTTCTTGGCGAATATGTTCAGAGCATATGTGTAACCGTCCACAATCGGAAGACCGCCATGTGCCACGTATTCCGAGTTCCGTTCGGGTGGAAGTTACCCCAGAAAGCGCCACTGCCTTCGAGTGGCCGCGTTGCCATTCCATAACCGCAGGAAGATTCGGAAATAGCGTTTTCCCTCCTAGACAGTCATTCTCTAGGTAGAAGAATAAAATTGCCCATCTATGGAACTTGCGTCCATTCTCACCCACCATAGGCTCATCTATTGGTGAGGGGTCATGGTGTATTCCCAGCATCTGGGATGGCCCATACTTGACCAGCCAAGGAGGTTCATAGTCCTCGAGGCCCGTGAATCCAAGAAAATTTAATGCCCGTTGACCGACGCAGGAAACCACTGGATCTGTTTTGGGTAGGTCTGCTGATGGAGGGGCAATACCATCTTTCACATCTCTTTCGCCAGTGACACGAAAACCGTTGTAGTGGTCGAATCTATTTCTCGTCAGAAGTGTACGCATAATTCATTTAGACATCGAAATTTACCCCACCCCTATATTTTCCTCCCACTAATCAAGGTCTACGCAGTTGGTTCAGGAAAGACAATCATATGGTAAGTTCAAGACGTTGCTCAAAGATCCAGTCACTCTAATAATTCTGTGCCAGCTCAAGTATTGTCCAGGAACTTCGAAGCCGCTTTTCAAGTGCCGCAGATGTCGCTGTGATACACGTCTACTGTCAGTATGATGAGCCTGGAACATGCACCACTCCTCAAATCATCAGCAGTCTAATCAAACAGCTCATTCTCCCGTTCGGAGCCATTGGTAAACTTACTTAGTCTACAATTCAGGATAAGTGAAACAAGCCCGTCGACAAGGCAGAGCCCGACTCGATGCGGAAGAGGGCTTTGAAATCCTTCTTGGCTTGACACG
The DNA here is from genome assembly GCA_017365405.1 of Cadophora malorum. Lineage (NCBI taxonomy): Eukaryota > Fungi > Ascomycota > Leotiomycetes > Helotiales > Ploettnerulaceae > Cadophora > Cadophora malorum. Next base: position 50,815 of record JAFJYH010000254.1, on the reverse strand, counting down.
AAAGTTCCCTCAAGTCTCTATTATCCTGGATGGGCTTGACGAGCAAAAAAATGACAAACAGCGTGTTAGCGGAGCCTCAGATGAGGCTACTGCATTACTGATATTGGTCAAGAAACTACTCACGCATAGATCTCGCACTATGTTGAAGTTATTTCTGTCGAGTCGCTTCGAAGTCGACGTGCGAAGGTCCATACCGTCCTCATTGGAAATTTGAATATTGGATGGCAATGGAAACAGGGACATCAAAATCTTCGTCGAAGAAGAAGTCGAAGATAAACTATGGGCCACCGGTCGGACAGATGATCGAGATCTCGCCTATGAAATTAAGCTCAAGCTGGTCTCCGGGGCTCAGGGAATGTACGAATTTTTATCTACCAAGCTAATACTTCGTGCTAAAGGCAGGTTCCTGTGCCTCAAGTACAAGCATTGTGTGAAGATTGCAATTCCGATACAATGTTTCGCAAAGCTTTAGATGACCTGCCAGTTTCGATCCATGAGATCTATCACCGCTGTTTCCTGAGAATAATTACACGAAAGGGAAACCTGGCCTGCGCGCCACAAGTCTTGCAATGGGTTGCGTGTGCAAGACCGCCCTTGCTTGCAAGCGAGCTGAAAGAGGCGATCCACATTAAGCCTGGAGATATTCAGTGGGAAGAATCCAAAGGACGAATGGCGACCTCACTACTCATCAAGTCCTGTTGGGGTCTGGTCTACCACGACGAGTTTGAAGGCACGATCCGACTTGTTCATCCATCAGCGCAGAAGTATACGTTCGCGGAGAAATCAGAGACGAATCTAGGAGCTTTCAGCTTAAATGCTCACTCGGCCGATCTGGATCTTAGTCACGCTTGCCTGATATATCTTGTATTTTCAGACTTCTGCACGCAGGTCCCATTACGTTCAAATACAGTTTTATCGCAAGAGATCGTTCTTCCCAATCCGCACGGTGTTATCAAAACGGCGGCGCCGTGGGCTGCAGGGTTGGTGTCGGAAGTTATGGCCAATTCCAAGAACTTATCTCCCAAGAAGCTGAAAAGCGAAATACTGCGGCGCTCCGTAGTACCTGACCATATGGTCAGCATGTACAGATTACTGGACTATGCTCGAGCATACTGGACACATCATACGAAGCACATCGGTCATAGTTCAGCTCTCTGCTCCGAGTTTCGACGCTTGGCGGTCAAGCCAAATAGAGTTTGGATGCTACAGCCATAGCTAAGAGAAGACAACTCACGCTTCTGTGTAGAGGATCTTTTCGAGTGGGCTCTTAACAATCAGCACATACCGCTTCTGCGCATTTTGGTGGATATCGACAAGAAGGGGCTGATCGAATCACTGCCGAAACGAACGCTTAGGAATGGCAGGATAGCTATTCACCATGCTGCAGCTTAAGGACTCGTCGATGTCATCGGATTCTTTCTTTCCCTAGATTCCGCCTTAGAAGCTTTGACAAAGACCGACCCCCACGGCTGCACACCACTTCAACAAGCGGCTGGTCATTCCCATGCTGGCGCCGTAGACTTGCTTCTTCAGTATCCTGGCACAGGTGGGTACTTGACGAAGGTCTCTTTTCCGTTTGGATCTCCTGAGTGCTTATGGATAGATCTTCTAGCAGGAGATGGTGAAAGTGCGTCGTACAAAGCCGTGGCTTCTGGCAGCTCTGTCATCGTTCGGCTACTCCGGGAGCATTCGCCAAGCTCCACAAGTCACTATCGAGTCAAGACAAAGGCGCGGTCTCAGTCCTCGCCTAGCTTGCTATATCTAGCAGCATGGGAGGATTTTCCATTAGTGATCCAAGAGCTACTATATTTTGGAATCTCTTCCATAGAGATTCGGGAAGTTTAAAGAGACGCGGACGTCAAAAGGAACCATCCTCCATGCGTCGAGGTACTTATGAGATGGTCAAGCAGTCGAGGCGAAGATACTGACCCTTCTGACAGCGCTTTCAATTTCGCCATTGAACATGATATCTTAGACGTTCTTACACCACTTCTACACTTCATAGACAATGCTCCTCTCAGCGGCATGATCAATGAAGAATACCTATTGTGCCTCATCAAACTTGAGAGAATAGCAACCCTTGAAGTTCTCCTTCGTTTCAAGGAAAGAGTGTCTATCACTGTGGATACTTTTCAGTCGCTGCTTCATCGCTGTATAAAGTATCCAAAGCTAGCTTCGGAAGCTTATATTGCAGTTCTGCTTCTTCATGGAGTAGACATCAACGGCAACGTTGACGAGGAGACCCGTCTCTTTGCAGCAGTGTCTGCAAACAACGTAAGTGCCTTGTCATCTCTGCTGAACTTCGGAGCGGGTCGCACTCCGCATCCTGACGGAACAACACTTGCTGGCCAGACAATCCAGAAACAGGGCTCTATCAGCGACGAGAGAGACCATAGAGGATCTTATCTTAATATGCTGCGTGCGTAACTCAAGTTCGGATAGGATGCGAATGAAACCAGCCTGTTCTGGGAGGCACAGCCCTATGAAAGCGAGAATCTCCCAGTGAAAATGCCACTTCTAGAAGGGGCTGTTCTTGCGCAGAGTTTTGCGATGGTCAAAACGTTGTTGGACTTTGGAGCCCATCCGACATCCAAGGATGGCATATCGAAGCCCCTTCTAAGAGCCATAAAGACTGGACAGGCAGATAGCGCAACTCTTCTTCTGGAATCTGGAGCAGACATAAATTCAAAGTACAATTTGGACGCTCTGTATCGCGATATTGCCCTTACGCATCTTGATAGCAATAAATGGCCGATAATGCTACCGATACTGGTGAAATCGGGTTCAACACCAACCAGCAGTTGGCACCACGTCGACGAACACTTCTCATGCTTGTCTTCGTGGATGGACCCGGGAGATCACAAGAAGACTGGGCTATCATCATAAAAGCATTCATGGATAACTGTGCAGACCTTGATATCGTTGATTCTACCCACCAGACGGTCTCAGATCTAGCAGAAGGGCTGGAAGCCGAGGCCGCGTTACGAGAAGCAGGTGGAAGATATGGCATCTATATCGTTTGGGGAAATCGTGTCCTCAACTCCTTGCTGTTGTGGCTTCTCTTGCTGTGTCTCGTCGCTGAATTTGCCTCTTGGAACTCGAGTTGGAAGGTTTGGGCAGGCGTCGTAGCTATGGGGACCTCTTTGCTATTTTTGCCACCGAAGATACACATGCACCCTGGTTATCTGTTGTTTCTCATATTTAAAGGCTATGTTGTGGCAATCCTTTGTTCAGTCATTCTCCGCATGTGGTGACTGCAGCTCGTGGTGCGCTTCAGAATTTCGTTGTGTACTTCAATGCTGCTTTCGTGGAAGACCGAACAGGCCATGGAAAATCTAACTATTCTGCCTCGAAATCAAAGCAGACGTCCATAATTTCTGTTCTTGAAACCATTATCTGTAACCATTTTGAGAACTCCAGCTCTCCCTTGCATGTTGACTCGATGCACACCCATTTGCTCGCTTCTTCATCAACCCTCTGCTTTCTCAATTCCCATTGCATCCAAGTCCAGCTCCTTCTCGCCGAACTCTTTGCTTTGAGGCAATTCGAGTCGGAAGTTACCAGACACACTTCCCTCGAACTTCACCTCCGTACCATCCGCTGCCTCGATCTCAAGGACTGGAATCCTCGTCGTCAGCGTTGCACTCGAATACAGTAAAAATTTCAGTCGTAACAGAGATTAAGTCTTGCAACATGACCTCGAGGATTGGAAAGGAGTGAAACATGAATCAAAACCACTTACTATGCCCTCCAATCTTCCTCTCCTCATCCACAAAATGTGCATGCACACCCACGACACTGATCCCCACACTCCATCCAGGACTCCTGACACCCACCACCGTTCCCCTCACATCCTCAAAGCTACTAACAGCCTGTCCCTCCGCCAGCTCCGCCAACTTCTGCCCTGAGTACGCCTGCCGATGAACAGCTCTAATTTTCACTCTCTTAAACAAACCCTCAACCTTGAAAAGCACAAACGCATTCTTCGCCTCTGGGAACGTGCTTTCGATCTCCTCTAGTAAGGCCTTCTTATCTCGCAAGGCGATAGATTTGGTGAGTTGTGGGACAAAAGGCGTGATGATTGCGAAGGGGACGAGTTGCTCAGGCGTGCAGACCAGGATACTGCCATCGGCGTGGAGTTGGTAGGCTGTTGAGTCTAGGATCAGCATTTCGCCGTCCATGGATTCGAAGGTACCCATGCCGAAGGTGCCGTGGGTGAGCAGCTTGGAGATTGGGATGGAGGAGGAGGCGGAGGCGAGGCCGGACATGAGAGCTGAGACGATGGAGAATTGGTAGATTTCGTTTGGTGTGGACGCCATTGTGAGCGACTTAAGATGCGTCTCGGCCGTGATTGACGCCTGTTGGTTGTTTGTTGCGTTGGAGGTGAGGATTTGGATTTGTTGGTGGTTTTGTGAGAGTCTGAGATGAAGGGGGACGAGATGTAATGTTGATGATGCTTTCAGCTACGTTGCTTGCCGACTAATCCGGGTGCTGCTGTTGCTCTCATTGGAGCTTGAATGTATCATCTCAGAGGTTCGGAGCACTATTCTAGAAACTTTGCGGTGGAAAATAAGTAGAGTCGTTCAAACACATTACTTTAATCAGACCAATTATGGAATGTGACAGAAACATCCTCACGACTGGGACGGTTGAAAGTGCCTTTATCATGATTGAGAACAGGAATCCAGCCTTTCCAAATAAACGACCTTCTTGCAAAAGGTTCTATCCTTATTACTACTGCCTATTGCTGGCTATCCCCTTGCGGATCTCTATTGTCGTCCATCACGGGTATCTTTACACTCATAATCGCCTATCATACAGTCCGTCAATCCACCCCCTGATCCTTGCCCTTTGCCTCCATATCCATAAGGATCTTTAAAACCCTCTCATAAGTCCACATCGTAACCGCACTCGCTGGCGCCGACTTGAAGAGACTCACAGTCAGCCCTCGATATAAGCCTCTTCTTCCCTCCTTCCTCACAATCTCACTCAGCGTCCTGAAAACACCCTTGTACTCAGGAATGTTCCTATGCACATATCTCGATCTCGTTGGTCCTTGAACTTGTAACCGCTTCCTAATCAAATCCAGAGGGAAGACCGCCGTTTTGGCCAATACCGATGCTAGAATGCCGGCTGTCGCGTCACCAGAGCCATATGGGAAGGACATATGGGAGAGGGGCAGTCGCAGGGTCTCGTACGTCGAGAAGAAGATTCCCATGTAAGGGATGATTTGTCCAACACCAGCGCCGAGACCTTGGAAGAAACCTCGCGGTCCTTCTTGGCGGGCAATATCACGTATGGATGCCGTGAGCGAGGAATAGATCTTCTCTGTGCCCTGAGCAGCAAATCTCGTTCGTAGCAAGTCCAAGGGATATGTAGCAGTCGTAGCAACCGCGCCGGCACTCGCACCAGCTATAAAACTCTCTGCTGCGTTCGGGAGTCTGTGTTCGCCGAATGCTTGTTGGAGGCCAAGAGTGATTGTGCGATAGGTTGTAAACTGGATCGCGCTGTACGAGACGTACATCAGCTCTGCGGGGATATTGCCTTTCCATAGTCCGGTAATGCCTTCTTCTCGGAGAATGTGCTTGATTGTTGGGAGAGTCCCTTTGTAGATGGGAGAGCCGCGCAAGTCGCGGTGGGAGAGGGGGTCGGAGAGGGAGTGGGTTTGGAGTTGGAGGCGAATTTTGACGACATCAAGAGGCGCTATGATGAATCTGCTTGAGGATTAGAAATGCCATTGCAATTACACGGTTTCATTGGAAGCTATACCTTGCGATCAAGCCTGCTGTAGCTCCAGCTATCACCACCTGGGTTTTAGAACCCTTGAAAGATCAGTAATGTATCTCGTGTAGGGAAGCACTCGAATTTACCTCATCCTTGAGGTGCTCTCCGTTCGCAGACATACATCGGTTGGCCTTCCTTCTGACTTCCTGGAGAGCTGGTCAATTGAGAAGTGTTGGTTGTCTTGAGTTGGAGTGGGCGAGTTTTCCAGGAAATAATTCTTCGGCGATAAGATAAGATATTGGAATGCTTGGCGCTCAACTCCAATGACAACAAAACATCGTCCTAGCGTTAGAAGTCCACAGTGACATTGTCCCCCAGAACGTTTTTGAGAAATAATTCCTAAAACTCTAAGTACATAGCTTTGAAGTCGTTCCTCGCATTTCTTGCTAAGGCCGGGCGCCCCATCCTATTTACGTGCAGCTTGAAACGATGTCGAGAATCTCAGTCGCATTAAAATCTAATATGCGAACAGCTTCGATTTCACGGGAACATAGCAGGAAGGTAATTGGACTGCAGCTATATCTAGTTGAAAAGCAAACCCACAAGGTATCTTCACCAAGAGTTTCCTCGATATGGCAATATTATGAACCCATATAACGACATTCGCCGAGAGTAAGTTTATCGCATTTCTGCGATCGACCGCGAATGTTTTGACGACTGAATTGTATGTTGGACGATGAAGAGCTATACCTCTGTCAATTTTGACAAGCTCGACTCGGGCAGCTCTTGTGTGAAGAGGAGCCGAGTCTGATGCTGCACCTTGCGGGTCACGGCGGCCTGACCAACTCTTGGAGATCCACGCCAAATGGCCTGTATGCTCAACTTGTAAGTACGGAAATCCAGATTTATCATTGCGGACCGATATGGCGAATTTCTCTCTTACTCTGCTTAGTTCAGTATCTAGATGGTACAAGTACAGAGGCATGAAGACAGAACAAAAAGTAGTTGCCAGTCAACACCTCTTTTCCAACCAGAAGACCTGCGATAATGGGTCGACCAGAGACGCCTTGCGACTCATCGAAAGACATGGAGATAGCTTCGAGCCCATGAGTGAAGATGCCGCGAAGCAAGTCCAGAGAAAGCTTCACTTTCATATCATGTTCCTATTTTGCTGTATTAGCTTGTTGCTATTTGTGAGTGTTTGTGAGTATGGGCTGTGGACAGGTCCCCATTTGAGGGACGGTATTGACTTCGCTCAGATTGATAAAGCAACACTTGGAGCATCGTTATTCTTGGCTTATTCGAAGAAATCGGCATCAGTCTCCAACAGTAAAGTAACTTGGACATGTTCTCCTATGTGGGTTAATACAGGCAGATCGAAAAGATAGTATTTATCCTGACTGAAATACGGTACATCGTAACATTATGGTCAGGACATTATCTCTTGCAACGACTACCATTCGGAAAGACAGTCAGCAAAATCATCTTCACCTGGGCTGTAGTGATCTTCCTCAACGTGTAGCAACAAGCTACGGTCCTCTCATCGTCGTCGGCATGGCTCTTGGTGCCGTGGAAGCAATTATCTTCGCCGACATCGAGATGACCATTGGTATGTTCTCAATCGCGGAGAATAGGCATTCCTCCAGCCTTTATTATGGATAACAACCAGCGTGACTCCTGCGTCAACAGCTTCATATTCTACGTACTCCTATTCAGTTCAAACCGGTCCGCAAGGACGCTTTTCATGATCACCACGGGATCACTTACGTTTGATTTGTCCATTTGGCCGTGGTTCTTCTATCCTAACAATCCTGCTCAGGCTTCACTTAACTTTGAAGGAGAAGATTCACGGCATCAAGAGAGTTCAGAAATCGAGTCAGAGCTCAATAGAGCAAAAGCAGTTTAAAAAGGCACAGGTTGTCGAAACCCTGAAAGATCTCGTCTCCTGGTACGTGTTTCCCATGGGATTTCTCTTAATTTCTCCTTCAATTTCTTCACGAGCATTCGTGTATTTTGATCGAGCTTTAATTTTGCCCAGGCACACTCTGAACAATATTCAGCTGGTCTGGACATCACAGATTTCGTTCTTCTTTTCTTATTCGCTTAAGAACTGGCCCCGTTTTTCGAGTCGGCTGTGAATAACAAAGCTATGTATGTGAGTCTTTGTCTAGGCTCTATAATTTGATTCCCAAATTGACCGATTGCGGTAGGATTCTTTGGCAAGTTATCTTGTAGTCCTTTCCTTCCCTTTGTTCAAAGAATCTGAGGCAATGAGCAACGAATCTGTACTCTATCTCGCTGTGAGCAATGCAGCCTTCCAGAAACTCGTTATAACTTACTTCGACATTGAGCTTATCTTATATCGTCTATAATGGGGCTACTAGTCAACAATATTCCACTACCAATTGAGTAAGTCAATGTAAGCTTTCCTTACGTACCGCTGAGCAGAACTGACAACCAAAACAGACTCCGGCGAATCATTTTCGCCTACACCGTTGGTCGAGATCCGGAAAACCCATCTAAGCCCGAAACAATTACCATATTCGTTGATCAGCGGGCTTACTTTGACCGGCAAACTGAAGGCGGAGCAATCCGTTACAACTTCTCCTGCATCCGGATCGGACGTCTACCCAAGAGATCTTCACCAACAGTGACAGCTATGCCTTCCATCGCCAACGTTATCCTCATGTCCTCCAGCTGAGACAACCGGCAGGCAGTACTCAGCCAGGCCAAGCGATCCGATTCAATGCAGCAATCGATACTATCCGTATAAGTTCATCCTCGCTGTTTATGCTCCGCGACTTCTGCTCGCCGCGGATTGACGGATATCGGACCATGATCAACACGTCAGGGCTAAGTCTTTACGATGAAGGACCATCAGTCACAGAGCGAAGAGCCCGTCTCATCGGATTTTATCTCATTCAAAGCCTCGACGTTTTTAATATCGCGAGATTCACCACGCGTGGAATTGCTTATCTACGAAATAACATCTTGACTGGTTTGGTCCAGCTGAATGTTGTAAATCCACGCTTGCGGCGCGGGATGAGAAACAATGCTCCAGCCTTGACGAGAAATCGTATGAATGCTGAACTTGACGCGTTGCGTCAATTGGCAATGGGAGGCGGTCCGCTTGCGGATGTTGTGGGTGTGTTGTTACATTTGATTGATGACACGTGGAGTAAGAGACGGGATGCTATAGGAATGTTCTTTTCATGAGCTTAGTGGAGTATGTACGCTCCCGAAGAATAGTCAGGTCAGTGTTTGTGGACTTCAAAGGATGAGTCGAATTGTCGAAGCGGTCCAGTTTTTGAGGAGATTTTGGTTGATATCGGAGTGAAAGTTATGCTCGGCTTGTATTTGCCAGGAAGTTCAAACTCATATGAATTGCAGAATGCTTACGCAAGGCTGATTTTCTGCTGTTCAGCATCCTGGAGGTCATAGCGACATCTCAGCATCACCCTCAACATTCACAGTCGCACATATGTAAAGCCTGCGAGCTCTTGCAAACTATCTTCTAAAAAGCTTCATTGCTGTACTTCATTGCTGTACTTCATTGAGCAAGACAATTTGAACATATGTGTTTTTGATTCTGTGGTCCTAATTAGAAAATCTCGTCACGTTTTCGTCGCGAGATCGAGGTTACGACTTACCGAGCCCCTTTTCAGCCCTGTATCAATCCCTACAGTCTCCAACGCCACATCCAGCGCCCCCGCAAATCCAAACGCCAAGAATCATCCCAAACCCCGGTTCCGCAGGTCCAGGTTCCAGCACCCGATCTCCGGTGCTCAGAGCATCGCATCGTCCCTGTCTATCCTTCTGAAACGCGCCCTCCTCACCAATCCAAGGCTCTCTGAAACGTCCTCTGCTACAACATAGACGCCCGTTCCCGGTTCATCCATGGCTGTGAGATGGGCGATTGCTCCATTTGCTCCCCCGTACCTTTGATTACAGTTGCATTGGGCTTGTTTCGTTCGTAGTGTTCTGTTCTGTTCTGTTCTTGCTTTCTCTCGTCTCCCGTTCGTCATCGTGAAGTAACGTTCGGATTTATCCTTTCTTATCTCTATCTTTATCTGTATCTGTATTCTTAATTTCGAGTAAATCTACTGAAGTTTGAGATTTGTGTCGATTTATTCTCGCGGCAGGAAGCATGAGGTTGACCACAATATCGGCATTTGGTTTGGGTGTGGGAGTGGTAATGGCTGGCGCAGATATGCAGATTGAATTCCCTGGCTTTCTGCGAGCGCCTCGTGCGGAACAGAATCTTCAGGTTAGTAGTACTACCGGAGTTATTCTTCTTTCAAGACTCACACATTCTTTCCAGACATTCAAAGGCGCTCTAGGCGGCGTTGAAGCAGAAGCCATCACCAGCAATTCGGACCCGAAACGACCTTTCGCCGTAGGATCAGATACTTTTACGACATACAAAGATGCGGCGGTACGGACGTGCAATAATCAAAAGAATGCGTGTGCGAAAGTTGCAAATGGGAAGAACAATCCGGATGATATAACGGTTGCGCAGTGTGATGACCAAGAAAGTAAGTCTTCCATCTTCCATCTGAAGTCTCTTAGGCTTGATATCCAGCATCTAGACAACGAACTCTAGCGCCCTTTTCTATGGCGAATAAGTGATCTTGTATACCTATGTAAGAAATCTAGCTAACACTCGTTCCTCCAGCGGACTGCTCCAACAACGCCTCACAAGTCAACCCATCCACAATTGCAGCCGCCGCAGATTCAGCGCCCAAAACTTCGACTTCAGCCGCAGCTGCTGCTCCCAAAGCGCCAACACCACCACCGGCTGCTGTAGCTCCACCGCCCATTCAGCTAACGTCTGCTCCTCAAGAAGCAGCTCCAGCTACGACTGCTGCGCCGGTAGTTGTAGCGCAGCCGACTCTGCACAGTTCGGATGAGCAGTTCTTCTATTTCTGTGATCCGTGAAGGAGGCAGGAAGTGAATTCTCTCGTCTCTGATGGCTATGGGATGGGAGATGGGTTGGTGATAGTTCGTAGATAGGTATTCGTTTGAATAGCGGTTTTCATTTTTGGGCTTTGGTTGGAGCAGGATGGGAAGAGGTGCATTGGGAAAGCGGCGTCTGACTGAAAATTACTGTACGCTCAACATACCCTGGAGTCCTTGAATGTAATCAAATAGAACCATGATTGAACTTAGTCACTTCCTCGAGACAGAACTTTAGGCATATATATGAAGTAATTGTCTTGGTCTAAGTCTGATTGAAGTGATGTTGATGGAGCAATGGTTGCGCGAGAACTATCAGAGGTTGATTTGAAAAGACCCAATTGACTCAATGATCTCTGTGACCTGAAGATTACAATGCAGCTGATTGAGATGTCACTTTTCCCCAAGGTTTGCATTCAATTATGGGTGTCACTTCGCCAGAGCACACATCGACATCTCCCAGCACCTACCTGTAACCATATTCGACTATCCTCAATGGATCACACCAGAGTAAGGTGCGAGGCTTTGCGTACTCGAGTATAGGCCTTCATGATAGTACTGTTGCCATGCCTATCTTTTCCAATAGTCAGCACAAGCAACACAATTGCATTCGCAGACAGGGTAGTGGCAGAATCTCGAGTGACCGAGAGGGTAGTTTTTCAGAAGGAGACCTTAGTCATAGCATTTTCCTCAAGAACTGAGTACAAAATCGTTCAATAGGACTGGTGCCAGCTTGTATATCATCATAAAAACAGGGATTATGCAGGGTAGAATGAAGAGAACAGAGACGTACCTTTGTGTTTGGGAGCATGGTTAAAGGCTGTGTCCCCCAGCTCTACCTTCCTCTTACATTTTATTTGTTCTTGTATGAAGCTTTTGTCGAACGACACGAGGCTGCCGGAATCGAGCCATGACGAACAGCTACAAATGCCGAGCTTCGCTGAACTTCAGGATTTGAGGTTGTTGAAAGCTCGAAGCTTGGAGCTCGAAAATCGAAATTTATTCGAAAAATTCCGGAGCTTGCATGCGCCAGCCGGCATTCACCCGAGGTAGCTCCAGCTTCCCCCATAACTTTTCTGTCAACCTCAACACCAGCTCACTCCAACCACCATAATCCACCTCTCTTCCAAAATGTCAACCCAAGTCAAACTCCGCTCTCTCTACCGATCCTTTCTTCGCGAATTGCCCTCCCGACCCCTCACACAAAAGCCCTCACCACTCAAAACCCGCATCCGCAGCACGATCGCCGCCTCCGAGTCCAGGATACCAATTGAGCAGGCGGAGCAGTATCTGCAATATGTCAAGGCGCAGAGGATGTACGCTACGTTGCTGGAAAGGTATAATCCTGGTGTGAATATGGAGGATGAGGAGAGGGTGAGGTTGACGGCTAGGAGAGTGGGCATGGATTTACCGGAGGAGTTTGCGTATGGTGCGCAGGAGGGGGAGGGCAATGGGCAGGGAAAGAAGGAATGAGTGATGGATTGATAGCAGTCGGAGGAGATCTAAGGCTACGGGTTCTGGTTATTTGGAGAGAGGAGAGAGACGTCGAAGCCGGGATCAAGGACCGGCTTTGATGAGCGAGGGACTCATGCAAGGCGGACACGAAGTACATGACGCCTTCTTCTTCAACAACCGATCAGATGCCAGACGGAGTGTGGAAGGCTCGAATACAATATGACTCATGAGAGCGAGTTGCTGATACTTGTGGATGGTCAGGTTGGCAGTTTTGCCCGAGAGTCTACGATATATTAAGGGCTCGCTAACGAGGAGAGAGTCTTATTAATGTTGTATCATATGTATCAACAATCCGATTCAACTACAGTAGTTTTTCAATACAGAATACTACACCGACAGTCGTATCAGAGTCGATGCTTTCCTATTCCTTCATTCGACTGCTTCGTTTCGTATACGTCTTGTCTAGTCTTGCGTCTGATTTTCTTGATTCTTGGTCTCCATCTTTCGTTCCGTTTGGCCAAACATTCTGTCTTGTTTATACAGGATCTTCTCAAAGATCCGGGAAGGTTGGGAGTTGCTTCTAGGGAACAGCCAGATCTCTTGTCCTTCCAGGATTTGGTTGCTCTGCCGGCCACTTCATGTATAGCTCCAGCAACGTTATCTAGTACATACGATGCTGTATGGAGATAGTCAACTTCTTTTGGGACTACATCATTCAAGGAAGAGATCTATCCAAGTCTCACATCAAATTGCGTTACACATGGGCGTACCTCTACCATATTCCTCTTTGTCGCACGGTCTTGTTTTAGCGTGCTGACTAAACGGGCACAGCCAACATCCTCCTGAACATGTCACCTGCACACAACCTTGACGGGTACGCGAAAGACGTTATTCATTCATTCTTCTCTATTCATCACATGCATCCTCGACTCATCTTCAATTCCCCAACTCGACCCCCCTCAAAGGTCACACCACTCTTCCTTTACTTATCACTTGTCTATTTACATCTCATCCTTATCCACCTCCTCACTCTCGATCATCTTACTGAGAGGACCCTTCTTCACCATCAAGCTCATAACCTCATACAACGCATCCGCAGCAGCCATGGTAGTGTGCTCAGCGTTGGTATCATATGCAGGCGCAACCTCGACGATATCAGCAGCGATGATGTTGATGCCCTCCAGTCCACGGAGGATAGTGCGGAGCTCGCGAGTCGACCATCCACCTGTCTCGGGGGTACCGGTAGCTGGGGCGACTGTTCTTCGTTAGCATTATGAAAAGCAAAGTCAACCGATTCTCGATGAATATATGTCGGAACGGATGAGAAGAGCGAGATCAAAAAGGGGCAACTCACAAGCTGGATCCAACGTATCAATATCAATCGACAGATACACAGGCTTATCATGCCCAACCCGCTCATGGATCTTCTTAATGATGCCGTCCATTCCAATAGTATCAATCTCTCTCGCCTCGACAATCTCAAAGCCACAATACCCATCATTCTCATAATCACTCGGTCCACTCAACGTCGTGCGAATACCGGCATGGATATTCGTATCATTGGCCAGCAGTCCCTCCTGCGCCGCATGGTAGAAGTACGTGCCGTGGTTGATGCTAGCTACCTTGCTGGGCGAGCCGCCAAAGACCTTTGGCTTCCAGGTATCGAGATGAGAGTCGAAGTGGATGACTGAGACGGGGCCGTAGGCGCGGTTGATGGAGCGAAGGAGGGGGAGCGTGATGGTGTGGTCGCCGCCGAGGGTGATGACGCGGGGAAGGGTCTTGCCATTCTTTGCTGGGCCTTTCTTGTGTGCGTCGGTGGCCGGGGCGCGGGTGAGGATGGAGTTGTGGCCTTCTTCGATTTGGGTGAGTGCCCAGGTGTTGTCGTATCTGGCGAATTACACATCGTCAGTCCAAGGCTCCCAAGGTGATCTTCCGAGCAAGCGAGCACTGCATTCATGACAGACTGGATACGGGAAGGAGAAGTCCACTTACGAAGTTACAGGGATATCTCCACAGTCCAGCACGGTTGCCCAACTGTTGAATGGGTTCGTAGCCAATGGCACGTTATATCCACCGCTGAATCCGAGTTTACGTGAGCCTGTATCCTCGCACCAAGAACGTATCAGCCTGTGCTGTTGGGAGCGGTACTGACTAGAGATTGAGACGGCGGGAACCTTGTCTAATGCCTGATGGCCCGAAGCGAGCACCGGGTCTGTAAGAAGTTCCTGTATCAAAGGGAGCGCCTGTGGAGAAGGAAGCATGGTTAGTCAGGGTTGTATGCAGAGGGGACACCTTGATGGCCGGGGAGGGTATAAAGGTAGGGAGGGAGCCTAACGTACCGATGAAGGCAATGTCGTACTTCACATCGTCGGAGGCGAGACATGGGTAGTATGGCAGACGACCGAATGTCGAGATGCCTGAGAATACTGAGTCGGCCTTCACATATTCTCCGTCAGCAACACTTCAACACGCAAAACAACCCACCCGCCAGTTTGGCATCCAATTGATTCGAGTAAGGGCAGGCGAGGTCAATTGACATACCTGAGTTCCTCCATCGCCGGGCAGAGTGTTGTACCAGAGTGCCTATGCTTCAGTCAGTTGCTTGATTTGTATTCAATTGCTTGTCTTGTCCTGCACTGCTTTGCTTTTCTATCCCTTCCTCTCCTTCTTTGCATTTGCTCTGCTTGTGCTTTCATCGGAAGAAAGGATTTAAGAATATCAGGACATACCTTATGCGGGCCAGCAATAGGAACCTGATGTTCATGATCACCATGTGCCAGTGCACTGGTAGCCAGAGCGGCGACGCTGAGGAGTGTTGTTCTCATACTTGCTTCTTGCTTCCTCGAGATTGAGTAGAGAGAGAATGGAAACGAATGAGCGAAAAGAGAAAAGAGAGGGCATACTACCTTATAAGAGAAGCCACTTGCTTAACTTACTTTCCCTTTCCTTGTCTTTTGTCTGTGCTGGCACTGCCGACTGGTGCATGTCCCATCTGCGCGTATCATAGGCAGAGCAGACTGCGGGATTGATACCACAGCTACCTTACCTCACCCAACCTAGCCGTTGGTCAGATCAGGTCGGATCAGATCAAATCGATACCGTCAATCCAATCGAGGATTTGATCTGATCCCAGCTTCTGCAGTGAGGAAGTGAGTAGTGGGGAGCTATCTGTCTCGGCCGATGACATCTTGACATGCATCTCCTGTAGGACGAGAGACGGATTACATGAGAGCTTTAGAGCTGTCGGTCATAGTGAAGAGAGGCGGTGATATTGCTGTTAGGTAATGCCGTCGAGATAGGTAGGAATGGGAAATATGTTCCTGGATCCAAGAGTATTGGCTGAGGTGATGCTAATCAAGCCCACCCACCAGTAAGAAATACATGGCGGGGTCGAGGCTGTTTGCACCGATTGACCAATCGAGATATCAATGTTCAGTAGTAGGTAAGAAGTACTTCAGTCGCTCCATAATCTCAATTGAACACCATAGCTACAAAGCTCCAGCAAGCTCGGGATCCACGGTCAATTCTTGACCCCGAAGTCCCAGCCTTGCCTACTTAGCCTCACTAGCCAGAGGGAAAGCAAGAACCATTTATCAATACAATCTGCAGAGACATATGTAATTATGACATGGAGTGAGGCCGTTGAGTAATGAAGAGGTAATGCTGAAAGTCATGGTTAGGAATTGATGTTTAGGGAAGCGGTGAGGTAATGTTATTATCTGGGTCTTTGATAAGAGATTGAGTGGTGTGGAGGGGAAGCTTACAGTGAGCTTTATCGGGCGAGAGCGGGGTAGTGAGTTGGCCAATGGGAGGTCTGGCGGGCAGGAGCTTCAGGAGCGGAAGAACGGTGTTTTCAAGGACAAGATAACTGGCAAGTAAGTCCTTGAATGATTGCTGATATGTGAAAGTATGTAAATAGAGTATAGGTATGCTAAATATGTAAATAGATTGTTCGCTGAAAATTCTTGAACTTGACCAAGTAAACCGCTTGCTCGCTTCCAACTACCTACACCAACTCCAACAAACAATTCAGATTCAACACTAGGAAACCGCCCTGCCATTCTCTCCTAGTTCTCGAAAAGACTATTTACCGCAACCAAGGTGCGAGAACGTACTTCTCTATCCAATCTTCTTCTCGATCTTCTTAAACATACTTCCCAGTCCCTTCTCCAATTGCCCCGCCCTCTTCTCCAGATTGCCCCTGGGAGGCTTCGCCTCTTTCTTTGGCTTATACGCCTCGTTCTCCGTAGGTCTGTATACCTGCTGATGGATACCATAATCCGTCATCAGAGGCTTCGTGTTGCTCGTACTGGTATATTGGTGCTGCGAGAATCCGCCTGGAGGCGCGACATGTGGTTGTGGTGGAGGAGGACCGGTCATGCCTGGTGAGAGAGGACCGGGACCGGGAGAGTAGATGCTGGGAGTTGACATGCCTGGTGATTGGCCGGGTGAGAGTGGGTAGTTTGCATATTGGGTTACGGGAATGTTTGTCTGTTGTTGTTGCGGCTGCTGGTGTTGATATGCGGGTGGAGGGGGCGCAGAAGCTGGTGGAGAAATGGTTTGTGCTTGTGGTGGTTGCGCATATGGACTTGATCCTGTAGGAGCAGTTGGAGGCGGCGCAAACGAGTTCTGGAAGTGTTGAGCGTAAGGCGACTGTACATTCTGAGGCGACTGATTCGGATACTGAGCTGGCGCAGGAGCTGGAGCTGGTGCAGCACTGGCAGGTGGGGGAGAATTGGAGAAATAGCTTTGTTGTTGCTGTTGTTGCTGTTGGTGATGTTGCTGAGGCGGCCCAGAGAAGCCGTGTTGTCCAAATGGCGGCGCACCAAATATCTGGCCTTGGTCTGAAGCTGCAGCTGCGACGAGCGGATTCGCAGCTCCGTCTTCAGGCGGTGGCGTCTTCTCCCTATGTCTGATAGCCTCTGGCGCAGCCGGAGCAGCGGGATTGTAAGCCATTGGCGCGAAGTTTACGGCTTCTTGACTTTGAGGCGTAGCAGATATTGGGGGGCCTGGGAAGGATGGAGCAGCACTTGCACCGGATGTTGTAGTCCTCGAATCCCGAGTCTGGCCGTGCTGGTACGACGGGTCTGTAATGGCTACATTCTCGAGTTTCTGAACCACAGGACTCATATCCTCAGGGTGAGGAGGCGGTGCAATTGGTTCATCCTGCACGGTAATCTGATGTTGTGGTAAGACCCTCCTGATCCCGTTGACGAACAGCACGGCATCTTCTTTCAACCAGAAATATATGTCCAGAGTGTGAAGCTTGTACATGTACTTATTCTCGTTGCGGGGATCAAAAGTCGGGAGATGCCAATCTTGGCCATCAATAGGTGAGTTACGCTGGCTGTTCGTTCCGTCGACTGTCAACGTGACGAGTGTGGAGTGCTTGTACGAGTATTGCACATGAGCAGCATCGAGATCTGTATCATATATCAGTGTCTGCACATATCTCGAATCGCAATCTAAGATGCCATGGGTGGCTACGTACGACCAGTAAAAGCATCCTGATCCGCCGTTCCAGCATTATTCGCAATCTCTATGCGCGCTCTCCTCTGGGACGCATTCTCGAACAGGTAAACATACGAACCCTTGTCGAAGCGATGATGCGGCGGTTTAGCACTCGGCGGTCCATAGTAGTAATGTATATCTGCGAATCTGATACTAATCAGACAATGTCTTTGACCGAGGAATGAGGGGACTTACAACGTCGCAGCCAGGTCTTCTCCTGGGCGGGCTGCCATGGCGATGTCGAATGCGCCTTGCGCAAACACTGAACAGCGTCGCAGATGATTCAAGAGATTTGGCGCAAGCAAGAAATATTGAAGAAAAGAGAGAAACAGAACAGTAGAGTAGAGAAAGAAAGCGACAAAGAGACGCGACGTACTTACGCTGGCTGGCTGGCTGATTACCTGACCTGACTGGCGGGGTTGAGTGAGATGCAGCTTGCCTTGCAGTGCTCGTGCTTGTGCCCGGCGGCAAGAAAGCCAATCACGTTGCTATAAATAGCTCCTACCTCTGGGTGAAGCCGCCATGACTTTTGGGCAGCTAACTTGGCATGTACAATTCAGAATTTGATGATGAGATGTACCGAGATGCCGTGGAATTGACTTTGAGTACGATATTGTCTTTGTCTTTTGGTCTCCTGGGTCAAGATCTTGTTGATATTGCCTCTCAGGCCTTTCAGGATTGCGATCAAGGGAATATGAGGACAATGTATCCGACAATCAAGGAATCTGTGAAGACTCAGTCGTAGTTTGAAGTCTATGAATCAAAGAAGCATCCGATTTGCATTGGGAATTCGTTGTGACCTTGAGTCCCTAGAACGTCCTGGTGGATCTTGGGCAATGAGATCTTATGGAAGTCTCGAGGAGAGATCCTCGTTAGCACTTGGATCATTGCACAGAAGCATGTGCTCAAAAAGATCAATTTCCCAACTTCCAGAGACAATATGTCATCTGTGGGATATCATTATCCGAAGCATACAGGCCTGAGCCTCTCATGCCTCTCATATCTTATGTCTATGCAAGTCCGTCTCCCATGAAAAGTCGTCATCGATCTCTTGAAATGCAAAAACTCGCCACCAACCCAAACCCATGCTGAGACCAACCCAGGAAAAGGAAAACCCAATGCAAATGTCTCTGTCTCGGAGATACAGTATATTCAAAGGAGATCATGGCCGAGTCCTGCCCTCGACGCTGGTTGACTGGCTAGCAGTCCTTGACATTGGGATGTCATTCGTCGAATTTGGTACCGAAGAAAGGCTACCGACGCGTGGATATTCGGCCCTGCTCACTGCATAGTATGTCTGGGTTGTATGTACCCTGTTGTACAGTATTGTAAAAGTTCTGTCCGATCCTCGGAGGTCTGGTCATCTAGCTCTTGGAGGAGCTAGCGGCTTCAGATGTTTGTTCCTTTGCCTTCGACTTGGCATCGACGTTCTCTTCTTCGTACAAATTATTTTCCTCGATGTACTCAATGACACGAGCAGGGATCAAGTACTGAACGCTCATCTCTCTTCGGAGAAAAAGCCGGATTTTGGTACTCGAGATGTCATTTTGGATGAGTTGCTGTTATCGAATTAGTATCCTGAAAATGTCAAACGTCGTTATGAACTTACTGCAATAACGTGAAGATTCTCCTTCCATGGCTGGAGATTCTGAAGAGCCTCATCAATATCTGTTCCGGTTCTCTCTACCACGAACGCGCCGTAACGTCCCAAAATATGGTCAAGATCGTTGTCGGACCAGACACCAGGAGTTGCTATGAGTTGTCAGTTATCATTTCTTGTAAAACTTGAAACGGGTCAAGCCCAAGAAGATCCTCAGTTGCGTCTGTGAGGAGGTTGCTCGGACATGAAGCCGATCAGAATATTGGGGCAGATCATGCTTACACATAGTTTGTATGAGATCCGCGCCTGCCAGTAGGAGGATCCTACACTTCACTCTTGTTCCATCCGGCTTCTCCGCTCCTCCCAGTACCTCATTGATTTCATGTTCGAAGTGATCCAGCACTTGAGCAGTGGGTACATATTCGGCCTGTCTGGCTTCCCACGGGTCCACCATAAGCCAAGGTGACTCTGCCGCTCCCAATTCACACATTCTGAGTCTACAAGGAATGTTAGCAGTGACAAATGTAGAGTAAATATACAGTTGTACGTACCTGTGCTCCGCGCTTGCTAAGCCAGCCTTCTTGTATGCATCCGAGACGGGCGAGAAGTATCCTCCCATAACCTCGAAATCGGTGTTGAATTTGGCGAAGTCGGCACCCAGCTCGAACATTCGCAAGTGTAGGTAGGTGATGGGAGAGAAGGAGCCGCAAGCAATGAGTACAAGAGGTGTCTTGTCGGCGTTCGTCTGGCGGAGTCGGAGGCGATCGTGCGGAAATGTGTAGTTCTGTAGTGACTGCGCAGGGGCAGGTTGTGTCTGAGGACCTGATGCCATTTCGATGTGCTTTGTCGAATGCGATTGTGGTTTCTTGCAAGGTGGGAGAACAGGCGTGCTCTGCCTCGAGGAGGTTGGAATAGGTAACTAGCGTAGCCTACTCGGAGGAAGGCCGATGGTTGCGGATGGAATGACGGATTGGAGGAATTGATGCTAGCTATGAGTATCCGCATGCGAAAAGTTCGTTGGTTCTTATGATGCGACGACGATACGATTGACTTCTCTGGTGCGCTCTTGGTGTTTTGTTGTTAAGTCTCGCAGAAAGAAAAGCAGAAGTCTCTCGAAGAGTGGTGCAGGTGGGCGAACGGCGCGCGGGGGCCACCTCTGAGCACGCTATGGTACTTTTAGGTGAGGGGTCACTATGCGATTGATGCAGAATAATCAGCAGTCCGGAAAGATGGAGCAACTTCTAATCAGGGTATCAATCAAAGTTTATTGTACTGTAGTGAGTTTGAACATGTCTACCCTTGTGTGTCTGCCTTTGAAAGTCGCGAGATGTTTCGAGAGCTGCTTTCACTTCGTCGATATGAGGTCACTGACTGCCTTGAGTTGCACTGCTGCCCTGCTGGGCACAGTACAGAACAGGGGTCCTGAGTCACAGGGCTTGCAGGAGAAGCAGATCAAATTCTGTAGCACTAAACCCGAGATTTCAGCGATACCGGTATTGCGCGATTGTGATTATCTAAACATTCAATTCCGCATGTACGGAGTATGGATGGGATGGCTAGCTGCCCTGCTGCAGGCGTCCAAGCAATATTTACTCTCCTCCCCTCGACGACTGGAGAGGTGGCTGGGCTGGATCTATCAAGGTGGAGTGAGTTTTTGAAGCGGTGAGGACATGCAGCATTCTGCCTACAGGGTTGCAGAAATTATTACCCCTCCCCCTCCACACCGCGCACAATCACTTTGTCTGCAGCGCACAAGCAATAGTCAGTGATTGATTTTTGCAGTCAACGGATCGTTTGGAGTGTTTTTGATTTCTGTTACAGAAGCAAGATTGACAAGATGGCTGACACCGGCAACCCTCAACCTGCCCGCACACGAACGCGAAAGAAGAAATCAGCCAAGAAACCAGTTGCTCCCGCAAAACCTACGATTGTCCACACAAAGAGGAAAGAAATCGTTGGAGAAGATGGCTGGATACACGTCGTTGACAAGCCGCGAACAAATCAACCAGATATCAAAGCCAAAAAGCAGTCTCTGCAAGGGGGGGATTTCGAGCTCAAGGGAGTCAGTTATGTCAACCGCACGCTGGTGGAGATGAAGGAAGAGTTCGAGCACTGGAAAAGATCTTGGGAAGAGCGACCGACCTGCCAGGCATTAAAAGATAAAATGAAGGATGTGGAGACTGCACGAAAGATTGAGAATGTGGTAGTCCTTGGTCTAGGTAGTCTACAAAGCGCGAGGAGAGACGGAAGAAGATCCAGCGCAACACAATTGGCGGCTCTACAGACAATGGTCGATGGCCTTGAAAGCGGTACTGAGCGCCAGATTGTTTTCCAAGATCCTCAATTCACAAGGATGGACAAAGAGTTTCTCACAACCCTCGGATACAAGATTAAGGAGGATCCAGAAGCTTTCGCTGAGGTTGGAGAAGGAAGTTTGGTTTATGCCATTCATTGCTATGCACAAGTCTACAAATCCATTGCAGAGCGGCCGAGACCTGCTATTCTTATTGGAACAGATGTTGGGAACTTTGCTAGATTTGATGCGTATGCACCATTTCTAGAGACTCGGGACGCTGCTAACAGTTTGCAGGTCAGAAGATACCACTGCGAAGGAACTGGAAAAGATGGTTGAAGGATTTGAGGTGATTGAGTTCCCTCAGCTTCGCCATGATTTTTCGGACACGAAGATATATCTGCGACCCACTGCCAAAACACAGCCTTCAGAAGTCAACACTAGTCAAGGGGAGGTTGCCGCAGCAAAGGAAGTTGAAGCAGAGTCGACCATGACAGAGAGTACACAAACTGAGACCTCTCAAGCGGAGGCAATACAAACACAAACCACTGATAGCGAGTCTACGGAAGCCAAGACGGCTGAATTAAAGTCTTTCCCCGAAAATACTACACAAACAGAGATCGTTAAAGCAGAAAATATCCTCAGCGGGCCTGCTTCGATACCCGTAGCAGAGAACGCCCAGGAAAACACTCCGGCGGGAGAAGTCAAAACAGAAGAAACTCAGACTTCTCTACCAAACACAGGAACATCTTGATTACTTTCCCTAGTTAATACTAGAAGACTTCACCACAGTCCCAAAAGCATCCGCCAACTCCGCCAACGCAACCCTCACCAGATCCTCCGCCTGCACACCGGGGATATTCCTATCCCCAACGGCATCCTCCGCAATAAGGACATCATAGCCTCTCTCGGCAGCCTGTCTCGCCGTAGTACTCACACAGACATGCGCCATATACCCCGTCAACACCAACTTGTTCTTCCCGGTACTCTTCAGGTACTCCTCCAAATCAGTGCCGGTGAACGAGCCAGGCTGTTGCTTGCCAATGACCTTCTCGCCGCTCTTGGGCTCAAGCTCAGCGAACTCCTTGGCCAGATCGGTGTCTGGCGTGAAGACAGGGGCGCCGCTGGGAGTTTGGTGAACAATGTGGACGAGGGGTGCGTTGGCAGCGCGGTATTTCTCTAGGAGGGAGGAGATGGCTTTGCGTGTTGAGGCTACATTTTCGGTTTTGAGTTGTCCGTTTGCGTATCTATGATGGTTGTCAGTTGAGTTGAGTTGTTGAGTAGTTGAGTACAATGATGGGGCAAATCGAGAAGAGACAACATACTCATTCTGCGCATCGATAATGACGAGCACACTATCCTTTGTGGAAGCCGTCGATGGGCCAACACCAATCAATTCTCTGAATGCCTTTGCCATTATGTTTTTTTGATCCGGTGTAAAATACAAATCTCGAATGTGTAGAACTGACAACAGAAAAATAAAGAGAGGAAGTGAGTTAAGATAGAGTATGAGGTATTAGCTCTTTACTCCTAGGTAGAGCGGGGTGAAGAGCTAAGAGCTCTATTTATTCCCCTTCGAGGCCACCCCTTCCCCACAATGTCGCCATTCCGTCACCATTCCGGGGTCTTTCAGGCCCGGGCCAAGGGGTTCTTGACAAATAACTTGGATTATCATTGGCGCTCCAATGCTGTAATGCGTGTATCTCCACGGCAGTAAGGACAGGTACGACGATGTGCAGGTACATTTTCGTACCTGTGACTTCTTTTGGACGAGAATTACATTTCTGGGTATGCAACCCAGGTGGCGAGGTTTGGTAAGCAGACGCTTTTCCTCAGAGGTGACTGCTGTTTTATTTGAAAGTGCCTTTTTTGATTAGTGATACTTGTTTAGAAAGAGATATTGGACTTCATTTTCATTTAGATCTGCTTCTGTGAGCTCGGGATTTGAGACGCCGAAGGCGAAATGCACTCGTCGTGTATTGTGTTGAAAGGGAGGTACAGCCGAGGCTGCTGCCCCTCCTTTATGTTGCCTACCCCTCTATTTATGGCTGGCTCGCTAAAGGGACTCAGTGACTTGCGATTTCTCTGAACATACCTGTCACTTTCGCCTACTTTTATGACCAGCGAAAGAGTAGGGAAATACTGAGGTCCAATGCCCGAGAAAAATTTCTTCTGTCCATCGCTGAATCAAACTCGATGGCATCAGATCCAAGCAGTTCGTCTTTGATGGAAGGCGAGTGATAGACCAACGAAACAATTGTTTGTAGGTACTCACAATAACAAGCTCGCTTCCTGGCTGTGTAAAATTTCATCGGCTTGAACTTTGATGCAAGCTTTCTGTAGTAAGCACAGTTTTTGTGAAGGTTGATCAGTAGTGCTTCTATGATGGGCGAAGCTCCGTCGATAGACAGAGAGTGACTCTCAGTCAAACCGTAGCCCTTGACCTGACATGTTTGGTGCTTGCTCAGAAGCCTCTAAAATGATGTCTCCGCGAAATAGAAACCAAGAATCTGAATGACATTTGTGATTTCGATAATCGAGAGATGTAAACAAAGGATCGTTTGACTTCAGCTTTGGGCGGCTGCGAGTACAGCTTAGAGACTTCAGAACCAAAGCAGCCCAGTAAATTCTAGTGAAGCAAAGCTAAGATTATAAAAATTACAGCTCATAATAAAGACTGAGAATATGCAAGAAAGAAAAGAAAAAGCAGAAATCTTGCATCTCAAACATCCACGTCAATGTGTTCCAACAAAACACATGATCTGCCCGGCCGAGCTCCACTCTTCTCCTCGCCCGAGAGAAATCCTTGGCCCGGCAGCCACCGCAGATAACGAGACCCTCAAAAATCAACAACCAATAACAACCCCCGGAGTGAGCCGCCTGCAGGTAAGATACGACTATCACGAAGGTGGGGTAGTAGAGGCAAATGGACAATCCGATCTGTATCTGAGTAGACAATAGGGCAGAGTGAGTTTCTGGTGGGAAGGAATCCGGAGAGAGATGCCGAACGAAAATAGAAGGTAGGAGGTGAAAGATATATATACAGAAGAGCTTCCCCAAGATCAGAGGTATTGGGACCACTTCATCAGCGTCGACTTCATCTACTTGATACGAGAGTATTGAGGTCGTACTTACCTACTTGAGCTCACTCTCTACTTTCTCGCACCCAAGACCTTTCATTTATCTCCCACTTCCATCACTTCATTCTTCCCCCTGAACAACAACACCACCAACTGTCAAGATGGCATCAACCAAATACGCCGATCGTTCCATCCCCAAGATTTCCCTCCATGATTTCTCCGCCCGCATCGATGAGATAACTGCCCAGCTCATCCATGCCGCCGAAACCGACGGTTTCTTCGGCCTCGTCAACCACGGGATCTCCCTCCCAGAAATCGAAAACATGTTCGCAACCTCAGAATCCTTTTTCTCCCTCCCAGACGAGACCAAAGCCACCGTCCCTTTCACACACCTCAACTCCGGCTGGGAAAAGAATGCTCAGATCAGGCCATCGACCGGACAGCCCGATCGCAAGGAGAGCTACCAGATGCAATTCGGCTCGAACATGGACGGATGCTGGCTTCCTGAATCAACGATCCCAGGTTTCAAAGACACAAGTCTGGAATTCATGAGGAAGGCACAAGCTGTGAGTGAGAAGCTCATGGTGTGTTTTGCTCGGGGTTTGGGCTTTGAAGATGATTATTTCATCAAGGCGCATGATATCTCGAGGAAAGAAAGCCAGACTGTGTTACGTCTCCTGCATTACTTCGAAGTTGACAAGACGGTTCCTGTGCCTGAAGGGTATTACCGCGCGGGTGCACATGTCGATTGGGATTTCGTCACGCTGCTTTTCCAGCGAGCAGGTCAATCAGGTCTGGAGATCTGTCCGGGACGAGAAGTCTCCACTGGATTCGGAATTGGCGATTTATGGACTAAGGTTGAGCCTGCGCCGGGAGAAATCGTCTGCAATATTGGGGATTTGCTGATGAGTTGGAGTGATGATCGGTTCAAGAGTACGTTCCATCGTGTCAAGACGCCCATGGATGTTGAGAAGGACTACTTTGGTCCGAGGTATAGCATGGCGTTCTTCAATCAGCCGTGTACAGATGCTGTGATTCAGGGACCGGGGAAGAAGTATCCTGCTGTTACTGGGAAAGAGTTCACTCAGGCGGCGATGAACAGGAACTTTGCGGCGTTGAAGGAGAAGAAGGCGCAGTTGGAGGAGGTGAAGAGTAGTGCTGAGGCAGCAATTGCTGCTTGAAATGGTTTCGGCGTTGTTTTCGAGAATGTACATAGGAAAATTGTTTGATATTGCAGAACAGAGTACTATACTCGATTGATCATATCTTTTAACATTGTCGAATCGTAAATACGTACTTGGGTTGGCCCTAAGTTGGCCGAAATAAACAAAAGAGACGGATTATCCAACGATTACTTCGTGCTTCAACAGCATCACACCATGACCGAAAAAGCAATACTTCCACACATTTCTTCAGCAAATACATCCCGAGCCAAGCACTTCATACATCTCCTCCTGCAAGCCTCTTATAGGTCCTTCCTCCATCTGGCCATAACACTCACCTGCCTTCCCGGCCCCTTGGCTTCCACCTCCCAAAGATGCCGAGAGCATACAACGTCACACGACCAATCAACCCGCAATCGGGGTCCTGTATTTACCCCGCTTGGTGAGACTCCTAGTGATTCGGGGTCGCCCGACGCACAAAACGCGCAAGAGGCGCAAAACCGCACAAAGCACGCAGGTGGACCACGCACAAAATGCGCATGTCGCCAGCCAGTGATTGGCTGGATCACAGTGAAGTGAGGCGGTTGAATAGATGCATGAATGCTGCGAGGGGACATAAAAGGCTGGCCTTGTCCCACCTCGAAACTCCTTGAAAACCATCAACAGACATTTCAAGACTTCCAAACAAGCTCTCAACATACACACACAAACACCTTCAAACCCAAACTAAACTACACTTCAGAAATCTTTCATCATGAAGGGAGAATGCGGATGCTCTGGCACTTCAAGCTGTATGTTCCCCCTCTGTTCTTATCATGAGCTTGGCGCTGGACCCCTCCGTGCCCCTCCACATCACCCCACTCTCAACATCAATACGAAAACCCAAGTCCAGAACAAGAAGATATACTAATATTCTCTGTGAATAGGCAACTGCGGCTCTAGCTGTTCCTGCTCCAGCTGCGGAAAATAAATTTCCATCACCTACATACCTCTTTCGCATGCACCTTCGATTCTTCTTCTCTCCTGCGGCGGATCTCACGACTCGACGCGGAATTTGATATCGCTACCTTCACTTGGCTTTTCTGACTTGGGATGGAGGGATATCGTTTTGGGGATGGATTGATTGATGGGGCTTCCTTCGATTTGTGATACCAGGGATGATGTTTACGATGGGCGGCGGGCTCTGACAGCGTTGCATTGATGAGAAAATATGATACCTACTCGGTTCTGAACGTCATCACCTATATTCTTTCTGCTGTGATCCGAGCTGTGGAGTGAATTCTGAACCGTGATAGTGAGGAATACCATGCAACGATCGGGCCTGCCTGATCAAGTGATACAAGATATCCAGTCCAGCCAACACGACCCTAAGGCAAGAGCAGATCTCGATCCAGCTCGTTGGAGTATCTTTCCGTGTTCATGTTGCTTCTGTACCACATAACATCATATCGCAGCATACCATTGACTAATCCTTTAGACGATGCAGCCACTGTTGCACAGACCACGAACCTCGTTTCCTTTTCCTATGCCGAGTACTTCCACTGTACGACAAATCCCGTGGTCTTGAGAGCTCCTCTGCTTGGATTCTTTTTTTGTACGACGAGCTTCATTGGTCTGTAAGGTGAAGCATGCACTCATCGAGTGGCGTGCGTCTGCACCCCACGCTCACAGCTGCGATGCCACGTACGTTGTCATTCCAGCGTGTCAGAAACGATACGTGTGGTAGGAAGGATTTGTATATCCGCACCAGTGCCGTTGCCTGATGTTTTGCTTTGCTTTGCTTATTGTCGGCGTGTGGTGCGCTTTCATTGCTTCTTCCTATTGAAGGTCTGCTTTGGTATGTCGAGAGGGCGGAGAGACTGGTGGGTTAGCGCAGTGGCTGTCTACTTGGTGTTGAGGTTTTGAGACATTCAGTGGCTGTTACTGCTATTTCTGTCAATGACATGTTGTTTGGTATGTCACTTATCTAATCCGAGCTCATGGAACTGAGGAGCTTGTTCATTTCCTCGGAGCTCTCATGGTACTCTAACGCCTAGATCTGCATTCGTTTCCGACTAACACACTCTTTCCTTACCTTCACCTTCGCACCCATCTACATCCTAACGGTCCCTATTGGCAGTTCCCATAGCTCTGTTACCCCGGGAGTCGGTGCCATATCTCTATTGCTTGGTAGTGGAGAAGGCCTCCAATGCATGTACCTTCATCCTGCAGTGCACTCCCAAGCTCCAATCTCCTTTCCCCGCAATGCTCCTGATCAGCGCCCTTACTTAAATCTCAGAGTGATTTGTGCTTGAGATTCTTGGGTGCGTGAAGGTGGGTCGTACCGATGGTGTGAGCGGTCGTCACATGCATGCCTCCACCTTTCAATCTCAATGGTCAATATCTGGAGGTTTCCTTGGGGGGGAGGAGAAGAAGCGGGGAAGATGGAGAGGGGAAATATAAGTATAGTGATTCTCTCCCCGGTGTCTATTTCCTTCTCTTCTTCTCTTCTTTAGCCGTGAGCTTCAACGCACCACGAAGAATTAGCTTCCAAGTCTAAGCGAAACAAACACAAACTTCTTCAAGACATATACTAAAGAACAACATCATCCGCAATCATGGGAGACAGCTGTTCTTGTGACAAGTGCCAGGGCTGCACTACGTGTGAGAGCTGCTCTTGCTGCACTGTAGGTCTCCCACTTCCCTCCGCTGCCTTTATACACGTGTCCTCGCTTAGGTGAAGTGATTGTTGACACAGCTCTGCAGCACTAAACCCCGACCATACTGCCTCCTCGACTTCACTCCTCACCGCTTCAACGTATGTCTAGCTTGATGGAATTCATATCAAGTCATTCCTTGAGGTTGGATGTTGAGGTGCAATGCAATGGGGCATAATAGGCTGCATTGATGGTGTTCACTGTTGTATTTTTTCTTTCTTTTACTGGCCGAGGAGGCTTTGGGGGATGGGGATCAGGGCATACAAAAGGGTTGTTGTATGAGCTTTTCCTGGAAATGCGGTTGTTCAATAGCTGAGAGGTTTCTACTGAACTTCAATGGGATATCGCTGCACATTACTTACCTCCCGTCTCAAAGCGAAAGTTTCGAACTCCATATATTCTCAAGAGCTGCTCCGTGGGCTGCTTATCCTGCCAGTTGTCTCATGACTCAACCCAAACATGAGGTGGTTTCCCAAATTCCGTCCACCACAAGTGACCCCCCAGCAACGCCATATAGACGCCAGGGATCAGTCCCCAAACCCCAACTCTCTGCCAGTCCTGAGCCTCTTCCAATTCATCGTAGTCAATAACATTCCCATCAAGATCTATTTCCTTCTCTCCCGTAAGGATAGGCGCCCACTGCGCATTCACGATATTGACATATCCAACCGCTTCCGGATCGTCAGCCGGAGGCTGCGGCGCTCTCCTCACAACACTATCCGACGCATCCCCATCCACGTGCAAGAAAAACGTATATCGCGGCTGTCCATCAAAGCCTGTCGGAATAAGCAGCGCATCAGGCTGTTCACTGTTGCGACCTTCCGACGAGCCAACCCATGCCTCAAAATGATCGCAGCACGTTTCAATACTAACTCCGTCGAAAACGGATTTGTCGTCACGGATCGTGAATTCCAATGATTCTAGTAGGTCCGATCCATCGTAGGTTTCGAGATGCTCTCGCGCACGTGCATTCAGGTTTTGCATCAATCGCGCCCACTCCTCGTCGGAATCGTATGTGCAGCGATAGATCACGAAACCCCATTTTGTTAAAGCTCTCTCCTTAAGATTCTCGCGGAGTTGATTGGCGAGGTTGGAGGAAGACATCTCCCTCTCTACGAGCGGATAAGAGGACTGGGATAGGATGAAATGTGGCGAAAGTAAAAAGCGACTCCACTACACTCTCAGGCACTTGGCATTAACCTACTTTAGATGTTCTCCGCAAAATAAAGAATTTCGCTTGCAATTGACCCGAATTACAGGAACATAATCGTTGAGGCTCAAGAAGTCTCCGGAATGTGGAGGGACGGAGTGGATTTGATATTCTTTTGTCCGATCCATTGGCAACTGAAACCGTGTGATAGATCAAGGATGAAGAGAGATGTTCTGATAAAGGTTCATCTCTCTAGGTACAGCCATGATTGAAGCTAAGCTGTTGTATCGTTGATTGTTCTAGTCTATCCCTCACTTTATCGGCCTTCTATACCCGAATGGTAAATAAACCAGGACCCCTCTTTGGACCAGAAGGGACTTCGTAAGGCTTGACAAAAAAGGAGTACTGAATCCCAGTTTACATTCCGGGCCACCTATTTACAGCATAAAGAGCCATTTCGAGGTATGGTTTCGTCAGACAATTTTTGCGTTTATAAAGGAGATTAAACGTTTCTTGAGACTGGTTTCTGCCTTCATTTTTTTTGAACGGCTCCTCGACCCATTCGCGGACGTTGTCTCTCACAGACGTCAAGCCTTGGGAGAGATCAATATAGATGAGTCACCACTCTTCGTTGTTTCGGGTTATCTAGCTATTGCGAGGGAATCAAGCATGGTTAGATGCAGGTGTTGATAAACTGTAATGCTCAGGGAGTGCCATACGCACCGGCCCCACCTCTCCACACTATCCTGGGGAGTTACGGAGATATGCCAGAATATTATCGGGCTTTTCAATGTCTTGTAGAGAACAGAACTGGTAAAAACCTGCCTACATGTGAAGCCAAGTGCTACACCAGTCTCGAACTAACTTGCTTTGCATCTTGCATTCCACTGTTGGCTTTCCCTTTACATCTTCTTTACTAAACGAGGATCAAAGCAATTCATCATCCATACCTTTTCCTAAAGTATAGCATACAAGACGCCAGTTGGACCCAGATAGATTGATCCAATGCCTACTCCCATTAAAGTCGGTATTATTGGATATGGGAGCTCGGTCAGATATTTCCACATGCCCTATCTCCTACCTAACCCGGATCTTGAAATCTACGCATTCCTACAACGAGCAGAAGCTCCCAAAGACCCAGCTACAGCCGAGCCGTGGACGCATTGTACTGTTGACTTCCCTAAAGCTAAGCATCACCGTATGTCAGAGACTTTCTTTTCAGACCCAGAGATTGAGCTCGTGATTGTCTGTACGCAACAAGCAAGTCATGCGGAATTTGCCGAAAAAGCATTGCGAGCTGAGAAGCATGGTGAGTATCCCCCAAAGAGCAAGTCGGGAATAATCATTAATATGGAACAAGTCATCGTCGAGAAACCATTCACGACAACTACTGAGGAAGCGGATCGAGTGATTGCCGTTGCGAAGGAAACCGGGAAGATATTGACGACGTTTCAAAGTGAGGAAGGATATCAAGACCCTAAATCCTGTCTATCAAAAACTGATTTGATTGGTGATAGATCGACGGTACGATGGGGATTTCCTGACGTTGAGAGACTTGGTTACGAGAAATGTACTCGGGAAAGTCTTGGAAGCTGAGATCCATTTTGATGTTGAGGATCCGCCGTGGTTGCATACGATGACAGCTAAGAAGTACTCACCTGGAGATGGGCATATGTTCCTAGTTGGTAAGTCAGATGAAATCTCTGTATTTCCTTCCCACAATTCGGAAGACAGTAAACTAAATAACCGATTTGACAATGCATTCTCTGATATTCTTTCTCTTATAAATGAGATTCGGATGACTGAAATGCTGATCTACGAACAGGTTCCCACTCTATTGACCAAGCACTCGTCCTATTCGGCAAGCCAAAATCGGTGACAGCGTTCCTTCGAGATCTACGAGAAGCAGATAGCGAGATCGAAGATACATTCACGATCATCCTGCAATACGAGAGTAAGGTATTAGTAACCATCAAGACAACAGTCAAGACCTGCATGGAAGAGCAACTCCATTACTTCTTCCGTGGTACAGAAGGAACGTATATCAAGGTATGACATGCAAGTTCTTTTCCATGAACCTTGGTTTTATTCTTTTTTTCAGATGGTCTGGTATTGACAAAACATAGTATGGCACCGACGCCCAAGAGAGACATGTTTTTAGTGGCATGTCTGCCACGGACCCATCTTTCGGTCTCGAGGAAGAGAGTCTGTATGGTGTGCTCACGACTTATGAGAAGGTCCATGAGGGCCAGGTTGATGTAGGGAGGAAAGTGGCGTGGCAGAGAGGGAAATGGGTTGGGAAATACCCGACGATCAGGGGTTGGATCAGAGGATATTATGAGGATGTAGTTAAAGCGATTCGTGGTGGTGACGTTGTTGTTGATCCGCAGATTTCAAGAGATGGGATTCGTGTGATAGAGCTTGCAAGGATGTCGCATGAGAAAGGGATGACGGTTGATTGGTCTTGAACATGTAAGGAAATATTCAAGAAAGGCAGCGGAATGAAAGATCAATTGAATGTGGTTTTGACGTCTTCCTTGACCTTCGTCCAGTTTCGAGATTCGGGATTCGAAAATAAGATGGGAATTACGTATTCCATATTTCGTTTGTAGAAATTGAGAACGAGCATACCCCCTGCTGCGTCTGCCTTTCGCACCTTCTGCTACTAGATCGGAGGGAGAGATAAATACAAGGAAAGAGAAATTTTCAGAAGGCAAAACCTTTGATAAGAACGCTTGTCAAATCCTCCGTTGTTTCCTGTTTATGGAATAGATACATTACATACAGTGAGATATTCATACTCGAAGGCTTCATTTATATATCAAGTACCCAATTACCTTTCACACCGCATTAAAATCAGTATCATCATCTCTACTAATTTCACCTTCAAGCTTTTTAAATCTCGATCCTCCGATAAAGGATGAACACATGTCAATTCTTTTCTATCAACCGGAAAGCAAGAGCGAGCTAAACAGCTGGCTGTCAACAAAGAAGTACACAGGCAAAAAAGCTTGGGGTATAAGTATATCAACAATGTACAAAGCAGGGCCGGCCGAAGAGGAATGCACTGGACATGGACTTGCTCCTAGACTGCCACAGACGCCTATTCATAGCCTTCCGTATCCATATCTCTATCTATGTCCATGCGTGCTCAGTCATATCCTGGCAAGAATTGGTGAGTGACCGACGCTATTGCATATTCTCCAGCCAGCCAAGCTTCCCTCACCTCTCGCTCTATTCGGAGATGTGTGTCGTGAGGGGTTGAATGTCATCCAATCCTGCCATACGACGGAAGGACAAACGTAGATAAGTAATGCACCGCACCTATACCATTTCCAGAGGAATGGTATCAATGCGTGTGTGAAAAGGAGAATCCTTATATCGGATTCACCATACTCGGCTCAGGAACCGCATACTCCTGCACATTGACCCGCGTCTGTCTCGGCGGCGTCGTTCTATTTCCCGAACTTCCAGCTCCAGGCGTACTTCCCGACCCACCCGTGCCTAGTCCTCTCCTCATCATCTTCCCCAAGATACCGACCAGCTGCGCCGCTTCTTCGAACATCTGATCATCCATGCCCTCCTTCGCGTTATACACCTCGGAGATAGTCTGTTTAGCTAATTGCCGCGAACGCTCGCGCTCATGCAGACAATCGTATAGGAAAGCGGTGTATTCGACTTTGACTGACAGGCGGAGAGGATGTGAGCCCCAGAGTAGGGTGTCGGCGAGTGCGGTCGCTTCTTGGAAATATTGGTGAGCGATTGGGCGGAAGTCTTCGGCTGGGACGAGGAAGTTGGGCGCGAATTCGAGTGGCGGTGGAGTGCTACTTGGGACGCCGCTGCCGCCGACGGGACCACCTTCTAATGGATGTGTAGGTTGGACGGAGCTGGGACGGAATGGGTCGCTTGGTGATCCTGAGCCGCGGTCGATACCTTTGCCTTTGTCGGCCTTGGTGACGCGAGGGGATTTGAGGCCGGGTGGGGTATGCACTACGGCTTTCAACGTGATGGGTGGGTGGTTGTGGAAGAGGACGAAGAGGTGGAAGAAGCTTGCTCGGAGCTTGTGCGCGAGGACTTTGAGCTCGACAGTCTTGACTACCATGGGTATAACGTACTCCTCTAAGATCTTGAGACATTCTCGGGTGTACCATATAATGCGGCAGTAGAGATCGACGGATTTGGTGTCTCGGGTCGTGTCCAGCCTCCGCAATTTGCGGGCTCGGATGACTTTTTCTGAAAACATGGTGATGTTTCCTAGGATCTGGAAGAGACTCTGAGACAGCAACGGTTGGTCGAACTGGATGTTGCGAGCAAAGTTACCCAAGAACTTCATATCTACCTCGGAAGAAGCCATGCTACCAAATTCTTGATGGTGAACTGGAAGGCGACCGAGCCAAGAATAGCCTGTACCTTCCTATAAGAAGACTGCGCCCAGATTGAGACCAGGAACTGCTTCCGTCCACAGATGCTTGCCTGTCTTAGATTGAGATCTGCTCCTAGCCAAGATGACAAGTTCCACGATCGGATGTTTGCTTGACTTGGTGCTTTTGGTAGATGGCGTCCTTCTAGCTTTAGCTAAGCAGAGATTAGAGTAATGGTCAAGTCTGCTGAGGGGTCGATGGTGATCTGTAAATTGACGAGATTGTTAGGATATTGAGGCGGAGGCCGTCAAAGGAATCGAGATCGAGGATTGTAGTCTACGCTGCAATTAGCCATGATGGTTCAAACATATGATTTTGCGTGTCAAAGAAAGAGAAAACAGAACATAAAGGCGATTGCTTCCGAGGGTCGATCTGTATAGGAGTCAAGGTTGTGAACTTACCAGGAAATCAATTGCAAGAAGCTCTAGGTCGATCCCTGAAAATCCTAGCAATTATGCAAAGCCCAATCCAGATAGATGTCGTCAAAATGTTGTTGCGAGAGATTGAATACTGGGGCTCAGAATTGTGGCGAGGAAGGTTGTTGAAGTGAAGATATAAAAATGATTATTGCCGAGTTTTGATGCCTCACCAATGCTGTCTCGCTTTTGCTGCTTGCCAGTCCAAACGATTGAAACACAACCCAAGATTGCCGTGTTATTAGTGTATTAGATCCTCCCAATGCAACCAGATATGCGACGAAAGATGCTGAAAGTCGAATGAAGTAATTAAAGCCCTAGTACGAGGCTTGAGGTCGGCCACTGGAGGCCGACACAACCCAACACACACCACCAATCTGGAAGCACAGTCAGACTCAAATACAGGAATACACGTGGAATAGACGTTGGAGACTGCCAGCAGACAGCTGTCATCCAATTGAGCTTGACTGACCCTATAATTACAGGGCCGGTCCTCAGGCGTGACTGGCAAATGCTCGAGGGCCAATGAATGGCAGATGATGGCCACAGCCACCTGAATTCTCAACACGACAATCGCCGCGCACCCTTTCCCTTTAATCCTTCGAGCAATGGATTGGAACGCGCACAAAGCATTTCGAATTATGAAGAGGGCGCAATTGCACCTTGGGGAGCAGCAAAAGCGGTGGAGGCGGTCTGGTTTGATCGGATCTGCTGGGTTGACGCTGGTGGGAAGTTGGAATGCAGCGGGCCGACCCTCCTCAATTCAACGACGCGATGATGCGCTGCAATTGACAACAGAGCAAGATGAACAGAACAGTGCAAAGACGAATTGAGGATTTGCTGATCCCACGGACAACGAGCGTTTGGTTCTGACGGCGACGCGTCGGAGTTCTTCTCTGATATCGCGTCTCAAACCACAACAATAAAACAGAGGCAAAAGCAAAAGCAAAGCAGGAAAAGACAGTCACAGCACGACGATGGACTCAGTCTTAGGTATATCGCTGGACCCGCCTCTCCTTTCTTTCCTTCTTTCTCTCTCCCTCTTTCCTTCTCACTTGATTTGATTTGATCTGCCCCCTCGCCTTGCAGCACGCTGATGCACAAGCACTCTGATCTAGATGTACGACCGCTGTAGCTGCAGATTCTGGCGTAGATGCTTCCTGCACGATACGTGGCAGCGCAGCGAGCGAGGACTTTGGGTCTGGGGGCGACGGGGGACTTGACTTGACTGGCGAGACTGGCCTGCCACGAAGAGACGGTGAGCGACTCTCGAACGGCCTGGCTGGCTGCTGGGTACAGTGCAGGTGCCTCAAACAAAGCCCGAGCCGGAACTATGCTGCATTGGGCCTACGCGTGGAGGGCAACTACTGGATAGGGCGGCTATTTTGGCCTTCAATGCCCTCACGTAAAGTCCCATCACGACGTGCATCTTTATGGAGTACTTACAACACGCTCCAACGGTACCGATATACTTCTGATGCCGTTTTGATACGATACGTATCTTTGGGATGGAAAATCGCCGAGCGTCATGCACCTGTTCATGCGGGCGCTGGGTGCTGAGTAGGGCTAAGTGCTGCCTCTGTCACCTCACTGGACAGCGACCATGTCCGCCCGCAAGGCCTCAATGATCGGGCTGTCCAATGGCATGCGCAAAGGAGCTGAAGACTCTGGTGGCAGAACTGCAGCGAAGTCCAGGACTACGGTTATTTGAACGTCTGCTCGTCGCAGTGGCCCAACCTCCTCTATTTCTACAGCTGCCAGCTCATCAATGACCTCAGTTCCCATCCCACTTGGCCTCTATATATGCGGCCTTCCCTCTCTTCGGCCTGTCCCATTCGTGTGGAAAAGAATGGAGACTTTCGTACATGACATGTCCGCCCCAGAGGACCAGCCAGGACCAGCCTTCGCATTTTCCACCACCGAGGACCAAGGACCGAACAGATGGGGAAAGAAAGCGTGGGAACTTGTTTCTCACCCGGGTCCCAGCGAACTTTCTTGAATTAGCAGAAGAAACTCTGTGGAAGTCCCCTTGTCTCTTGTCAGACCGCTTGTTTCTCAATATGCTCGCTTCCAGATCCGAGGTTCAAACACCAGGAGGGGTTCAAAGACACTGCATATGCAGTTTGAAGCGAGAAATTAAGGGGTGCATTTAATCTATTACTTGGAAACACCCGAGGAGTTGGTGAACGTTGTACTCAACGGCTTTGCTCTTTTGGACTTGTTTCGCATTTCTTGTCGGAAGCCAAGTACGTACCTCAAATGGCGTGGTCGATTCTCGTCAAGTCACGTGTTGTATGAACAGCAGACATGGCAGATGGATTCGCACTGCTGCCTCAAATGTTTCCTTACTCCATTTGTTTGAATTTCGTATCAATTTCATTCTGTTTCGTCTTCATTCTGCTTCCGCATTCCCCAGAACCCATCTTGTTCGGCTTATCACGTGGGTTTATGTCACGACAGAAAGTCGCGCGCATCTTTCCTTCCCTTGGCCAGATCTTTCAAGATCTCAAAAAAAAAAGAATCACTGGCGAATATAGGGCCTATCTTCCGCAAACCAGCAAATCTCAATATGTTGCTAGCATAAACATCACTCATCCTTCATTCGCTCAGATATGTTTGCTTGGTCCCTCCCAAATATTTAAAATAATCATCGGCAACATTGAGCTATTAGCAGATAGAGCAATATGAAGGCTATCCTATCCTTTGCTCAGGGCGTAGATACCACATCCAGGCAGTCGTCGTACCCATGTTCAACATGCTCCCCTTCGTTTCCACTATGCTTCACGGAATCCACCATCGAAGCTCCACCCTCAGGCTCGAAACACTTTTTCTGTGTGCTGGAGGCTCAACACGCTGGCACCAGGCATTCATAGACATGTCTGCGGCTGTGCAACACCAGAAGGCAGAAGTACTCTGACAGAGTGAAAATATAATCAGGCTGGCCAATGGCGCTCACCGAAGCTCAGCCTCACACATGCCACTTAGTAACATGTCTTTCAACAGATGTTTCACTCATCTGAAGCCTGAGTACACAACTAAGCTATGCAAGCATCTGTCCATCAGGCCTGAAAAGCAATGCCATCGATATCAGTCCCGTTGTATAACCATTCCGCACAATCAACATCCCACATCCACTCGGTACATAAAGCTCCCCGATTCTGACTTGAGGAGATCCATGACAACAAGTCAATCACACAATACATACACATCCCTTCTAGCAAACGCAAATTATCTCGCTTCGACAAATCATGGCAGCAGAATACACATTCACAGAACGAAACACCGAGTGTCTCCTCGACATCGCCACAGAAATCATCCAGCCACTCACTGACGCCAGCCAGACCATCGGCGTAGCAGAATCCCTCACAGGAGGCGGCCTCATGGCAGCTCTCACCAATGTTCCAGGAGCCAGCGCCGCATTCCGCGGCGGAGTCGTCTCCTACGCCACACCACTCAAAGAACACCTCTTGAAAGTCGACGGAGACTTGATCAAGAGAGAAGGTGTCATCTACGGCGATATGGCATGGCAAATGGCAGAGGGCGCTCGCCAGATCTCGATGGTCGACGGGTCTGCTAAGACTTGGGGTCTTGGGACGACGGGCGTTGAGGCCCGGCAACACAGGATGGGACACCGGTTGGAACGGTGTACATTGGCCTTGCTTCCCCTGAGATGAGTCGGGCTATAGGCCCGTTTCACTTCTCGGGCACGAGGGATAGGATTCGCGAGGCTACCGTGGTGGAGGCTTTGTGGCAGCTTCGCGAGGCTCTGAGGCTGGGCCTGGGTGGGAATGGACGTGTAGCACGGCCAGTGAAGGGTCCTACTGTGGTAGGAAATGAAGTATAAGGATGAATGTTGAAAATGATAAGCGAGCCGTTCTTCATTAGCCTGCGCTTACATTTTTTGCTACCATCTGTCGCACACAACCTTCATTCTAGCAAGACTTGTACGCGCCTGCTCGTTACCGTTTCTAGTAGACGTCGTTGAGAGCATTAGACTGATCACGACTTACCTTATCATGCTTAAGGTCAAACGTTAACGATACCATTGACTGAGCGATATTCTTCACGACAATGGTTTTCTTCCCAAACGATGGGCATAGTAGGTCTTTACCACAGGCCAAGACTATGACTTACCAAGGTGGAATTGGTGATAACAGGTCCAGCATGAGGCTCAAATTTGACTGATCACCCCACGCTTAAGGCGTCCTAGGAATGGTGTCGATGAAGAAGTGTCAAGTAGCTTAGGGAGATTCTGGATTCTGGATTCTATATCATGAGATCGCCAAGTCTCCTTTGCCTATAGAAGCGAGCTCGGCTGGGCCAGCCTGCGATTTTGCATTTCGACAGTTACACCCCTTGATGAGTCCAACAGAGACTGGTTCGTACATACTTGGCAGTGGAGGCCGAACCCCCCGTGATCCGTGGAAACCGAACAGGACTTGAGCCGGGACCCGAGAAATAAATCGCCCCCTGCCGAATTATGGAGCTTCGGGAACCGACTGTAAGCATGAGAAGATTGAGGCATTTGAAATAGGAATAGAAACGAATCAGGAAGCTGAACGCAGTTGCACCTTGCTATGATTTGCTGCTCAATACAAGCCCGAACTTACGTAATTTTGTAATCCTGTGTTTCTGATCACGTGGACCTCGCTTCCGACTATTACTAAATCGTGAAAGATAACGAATTGTCATCGACCTTCTTTCCATCAGCATCAAGATAAGGCTCGCAGCAAATATTCTGCCAACGCCGCCGTGGCACTTACCATAAGATCTTGCAGTAGTTCTCACAAGCATTGCCCTATCCCATCGATACCTCAAGCCCCGTTCGGCAAGAAGCTGTCCAATCCAATTGATAAATTGCCAGTTCTCTGGACTTTCGACTTGACCGAAAGTCCTACAGGTCGGGACCGGCAATGATGTAGATCCTCATTGGCCTGCACGGTATTTGTATTCGTTGTTCATGCTTTTACGTCCGTCTTTGTCACTGCTACTTTCCCTAGCCGATGTGCTGTCATAGATAGTATCAGAGATATCAATGCTGCAGCGATGTACCCGTGAGGATCCAATTGGCGGCGAACCTGATATCTCTTCACCTCTGCAAGTCGAAGTTTTCATTCCTATCTTTTCAGCATCACATTTCTTGCTATATACCTTTCAATGCCTCGGTAGCATTCAA
The DNA here is from genome assembly GCA_017365405.1 of Cadophora malorum. Lineage (NCBI taxonomy): Eukaryota > Fungi > Ascomycota > Leotiomycetes > Helotiales > Ploettnerulaceae > Cadophora > Cadophora malorum. The sequence goes on along the minus strand of JAFJYH010000254.1, from coordinate 11,174 downwards.
TTGCACCCTAATTCGGTAATCTCATCATGGACGAACAAAACGATTCCAAGTCCTGGCTTCCCAAATTCCTACGTCCGAAATCGACGTCAACAACGCCATCTTCGACCCATTCTACCCCGCCAAACGAGCGAACTTCCCTCCTCTACAAACCAACAGATCCCAATGTCAATCCCGCATCCTCATCTCAATCTCCAGAAGGCTCAACGTACGAGGTCGATGAAACTGAATCAGCTTTCAAACAATGGCTCGCCGAATTTCTTCTCCTGTTGCGCGCATCCGTGCCGGTTATCCTAGCATATACATTACAGAACTCGCTGCAAACGTTCTCGGTATTGATCGTTGGACGATTGAGCCCTGAGGCTCTGGCTACGGCTGCATTCAGTTACATGTTTGCCATGAGCACGGCGTGGTTGATTGCGTTGGGGGGATCGACTGCATTGGACACATTGGCCTCGTCGACGTTCACAGGAAGCAAAAATCCCCACGACTTGGGTATCCTACTTCAGAGGTCTTTCATTGTCTTGACCGCTTTCTATGTTCCTGTCGCGATACTATGGGCTTGCTCTGCACCTATCTTCAGAGCATTGGGTCAGGAGGAGTATATCTGCGTTGATAGCGCCAAGTTTCTTACTGCTCTGATTCCTGGAGGGTTGGGATATGTATACTTCGAGTCGATGAAGAAGTACCTGCAAGCGCAAGGTAAGAGAATTTCCAATCCCCATTGCATACAAGTAAATGGCCACTGACACTTCCAGAAATCATGCGTCCAGGAACCTACGTCCTCCTCTTCACCTCCCCCCTCAACGCCGGCCTCAACTACCTCTTCGTCTACACCTTCAAAATGGGCCTCCTCGGCGCCCCTTTCGCAACAGGGATCTCCTACTGGCTCTCCTTCCTCCTCCTCGTCCTCTACGCACGCTTCATCGCCGGGTCCCGCTGCTGGGGCGGCTGGTCCCGCGCCTGTCTCGCCAACATGTCGACCTTCGCACGTCTCGCAATTCTAGGCGTCGTCCACGTCGGAACTGAATGGTGGGCTTTCGAAATCGTCGCTTTGGCTGCTGGTCGTTTGGGAACGATCCCCTTGGCTGCACAGAGCGTGATCATGACGACTGATCAAGTGATGAACACTATTCCCTTCGGTATCGGCGTCGCTGCTTCGGCGCGAGTTGGCAATCTGCTTGGTGCAAGGAACGCAAAGGGTGCAGCTCGTGCTGCTAATGTTGCTGCGTGGTTGAGCATGTTCATGGGTGTACTGGTTTTAATTGTGTTGATGTCAGTGAAGGATTTCTACGCTAAGATCTTCAACGACGATGTTGCAGTCATCAAGCTCACCGCCGATGTGATGCCCTACGTTGCTCTCTTCCAGATCGCTGACGGTCTCAACGGTAGCTGTGGAGGCAGTTTGAGGGGAATGGGGAGACAACATATTGGTGCTGCGGTGAATATGGTGAGTTACTATATGGGTGCGCTGCCTCTAGGGATTTGGCTTGCATTCCATGGATGGGGATTGGCCGGACTGTGGGTCGGACAGTGTATTGCGTTGTATCTGGTCGGAGCAATTGAGTGGATTATTGTGGCGTGGAGTGACTGGGAGAAGCAGGTTGAGAATGCGTTCGACAGGATGGATAGCGGAGAGAGGTTGGAAGCTGGAGAGGGAGGACTGGTTGTGGAGAGTTGATGGTGGAGATTCAAGGGTGGGACTTCAACAAATTTCAAGCGATTACGGGTTAAACATAGACGCGAGCAGAGGCGTTCAGCAAGGATTGCGAATCAAAGGATCTCATTACGTTGAGGGCATTCTCTACAACGAATTCACGAAATGAAAAACAAACTTTAGAAGCTCTATACTGGTTATTCATCACTTTTGCGTGAGCTTTTTGTCCCTAAAGACGTATTGACGTCGTTCAGCTTCTAAGGACCCCTCTCGTATAGACTTCAATGTCAACAAGCGATCAACCGACTTCAAATGTGACATGGCTTGAGAAATGATAGATCGAATTACGTTCAGTGAATTATGTTAATATAATAGTCACCAGACGTGTCTCTTGAGACTCTACGTCTTAACGACACTCTAAAAGCAAGTTTCTGAGAATATAGCATCTCAAGCAATGCGTTCAACTTTAAGGATGAGCTGGTCAGCCTCATCATGGCACAAAGGTTTAAGAGCATTCAATCTTGTAAGTACTCTCAGACAACTAAATTACATTCGCTTCTATTCGCCGTGACTTCATACCTAGTCTTGGCAGATTGTCTCGTCTCTACTAACCCCGATAGAAGTAAACAAAGGCATATTCATCCCCGTTTGTCGAATCCATTCACTGACCACGACATCATCATCAGCCTCAATCTTCCTAAAAAGTACACGCTAATATCCGACCTCGCATCAGGCATCTTTTCCATCGTCTTTAAACACGCATTAAAAGAGACCTTCCTTAACACAAAACACAATACACATCTTCGATTTTGTCTTCCACCACTTGAGATAAATCTACAACATCCAATCTCAAACAACACACTCAAAACGATCCAAACCAACCACAAAAGCAATCATGCAATCCCTCACCACCGTCCTCGCAGTCATCTGCCTCACCCTCTCCGCCGTCACCATGGCCAATCCCACTCCTCAAGGATTCATCAGCCAGGAGAAGTGTGCCAACACCGGCTCTTATGGCTGTGGTACTAGCAACAACATCGTATGTCTCTCCTTCATATTCTGTGTCAGACTTTTACTGATGGAGGCGCAATAGGTTGTCTGCAATGGTGCCGGCAAGTGGGTTACTGCTGCTTACTGCGGTAGCAACCAGCGCTGTGCTATTGTTGGTGGTCAGCCACACTGTGTTTAGGTAAGTGTCGACGCCGTTCGCTCTTTGTCGATCTCTCGCTCTCTTCTCTCTTCTCTATTGCTTTAGGTTGGTCCTTTTCTCAGATGAGAGGATGTAGACTTACACGGCTCTAGATCTCCACTTTCTAAGCAACATCTAGACCCTCGATCTGATTCAACGACGTGTAGGGTTGAGATCTGATAATGGCGCGGGGAATGGAGTCTGCTTTGGGATTCTCTTTCATTTGAGGCGTAGTTGAGGTTGGACTGATAGTTTGCCAAGGGGCTGAGATTGGGAACGAGACTTTGGTGCTCTTCAGCATCGAAATTCATCGGCTCTTTCCTCACATAAATGCTTCAACTTGACTTGATGAGAAGTGACGTGATAAAGATATACCTTGATTACCAGAGCAGCTTTAATGCTAGCTGGTGTATCCAGAAGAAGGCAATTGGGAAGAGGTAAAGTTACTTACAAGGCAACCTGATCATTCATTTAAAGCCTGTCTTAGAAGACGTGAGTCAAGACTAAGTCTTTTCATAAGAAGCTACATAATACAACAAATCAAAGCATCCTAAACATTAAATCCCAGAAATGCTCCCTCCGTTGATGTCCAGAGCACGTCAAGCGATACTCAAGACTTCAGTTCAAAGCCTAGCCAGCGAACAGCAGTCCCTCTTGATTAGGCTTCCCGTCCATCTGCCTGAAAACGAAGTATCAGTAAGTGTACCTTTGCGTAGCGGGTTGTGATAAGACAGATAACTTACCAGGCACATGGCACAAGCTGCATTATTGACCGAAGTTTCTCCTTGGCATTGGTCACTCCACTTGTACTTGCAGTGATAGTGTTTGTATTCATCCAAGCGGTGTCTGCCTCTGTCGTCATCATCCTTCTTGTCTTTGCCCTGGTTATCCTTGCTATCCTTGTTGTCTTTGGTGCTTTCTTTGGTGCTGTCTTTCGAATTGTCCTTGGAGGTTGATGATGCCATTGTTGATATGACTTGATGGGTATTTTGCCTGTAATTTTTGATCAAGAAGAAGAGGAAGGAAGAAAAGAGGAGACTGCTGGCAGAAGATGAGATATTTATACTTGAGGGAAGAAATTGTGGTGATATAAGACAAAGCCGAGTTCAAGTTCCCAAAATAGGAGGACTTGATTTATATCGTGTGCCGCTCTTTTTCTATTCTAGAAAGCTCAAAGAATGATGATTACGGAGTTCTGATATTCGTTTGCAACATTGCAAAGGTTCTATTTCTGGGTCTGGCTAGCTTGCAAGGGACAGGATATGCTTGAGCATAGAGAATGGTTCCAGAGCCTAGCGTTCGGCTCTCACTTCATAACGTTGCATATCGTAACCAGCTGGTGCGCATACTGAAATTTGTACGGCCCATCCAGCTCCCTTCAGTCCGGATCATGTCGGATTGCAATGTGCTAACGCACTGTTGATACTTTGGTACAAGATTTCGTCGGGAAAACTTGCACAGCCTGACCATTCTCGGAGGCTGTATCGGCGGAACTTCTCGGTACGCTAACTTTGCTGGAGTTTCTCGTTGTAACGTTTCGTAGAAGCATATGGTTCTACTCCGTGGAGACTGTCCAAGACCGATTTACATGCCCCCATGCCCCCATGTCATACACCACGGTACTGTATTGGGAACATGGGGCTGTAAAAGCCAGCGTACCCATCGAAGTTCAAGGATACTAGCAATCATAAGGGCTTGGCCAAATGTGCTATTGTGGCACATATTCGCGTTATGGCCATTGACTTCATCGTGAGCTCAAGGAGGGCCGAAGACCGTAACGATGCCATCAGTCCCAGCACAGCACCATTGATCACCTCTCCCATTCTCCTTCCACGCAAGACAACTGATTACGTTCCTCCTCTGCTTCTCCTTTCCGTCCATCCCGATCTTCTTCTTCGACTCGACTTTCGACCCTTCGACCTTGATCCTCTCTACCACTTCTCCACTCATCGTATCCCAAACCACCACTTCTCCGTCTGGCCCTTGGATATCCTCATTGCCACATAGCACCCATCTGTCCCTATTCCCAAAGCCACTTCTGAGTCTGAACTCTTCATTCTTCCACCCCTTGCCTTTATAACTCTTCAACAACCCCCCACCATCCCGATCCATCAGCCGTATCGAACTATCCAACCCACCAACCAAAACCCCCTTCCCATCCCTCGTCCTCTCCAAACTCGTCACACTCGTCCCAATAACATCCGTCTCCACCCTCCCAACCCTCAAATCATAGCACCTCACCCTCCCATCCACACTCCCCGTCAAAATCTCATACTCCGCGCCGCCAGCCCCGGCACCCCTTCCAGCAAGCACACAACTAATCGAATCCCTTGCATCTTCAAGAACCATAATCGGCTTGTAGCTCTGGCTTCTCAAATCCCATATTCTCACACTCGCATCAAAGCTCCCACTAACCAACACACTATCTCCCTGCCCAGCGAACGTAACGGTATTGATTCGGGCCGTATGTCCCTGGTTCCCGCCTAAGCGGCGGATCGTCTGCGCGGTAGTGACGTCCCAGAGGAAGACGGAGCGGTCGCCGCCTGCGGAGGCAAATGTTGCATTGTCCGTTGCAACGGTGATGGAGAGGACTTCATAGCCGTGGGCGGAGTAGGTTTGGATTAATTGTGTAGGTTTTGGGGGTGCGAGGGGGTCGACTGGACCGGATGACGGGCGCGAGGGGTTGTAGAGGCGGATGGAGCGGTCGGAGGAGCCGGTGAGGATGTAGGTTGAGGGGGAGGAGGAGTAGGTTAGAGCGTGGACTGGGCCTGGTGGGGTGTCAGCCTTGTCTGTAGAAGAGGATTGAGAGAGTAAAGATGGAGGTTGACGTACCATTGGAACCCAGGAGTTGGGTTAGAGGTCTTGACGGGAAGGCCATGAGTATACAGCTTCCTCGAATCGAGACTGTGTGTTGACTTACCCAGCTAGTATTAAACTGTGAATCTGGAAGCTTGATTCCAAAAGATATCCCAGCCAGCCGGTGACGGGCGGCAGAATCGCTGGACATGCCTTAGCGCCCCAGGCTATCGATCACTAAATTCTATCCCATGCAAGCCTAAGCGAAGTTCTGTCAACATCAACACTCAAATCCTCATCCCCTTGACATCTGTTCATCCTTATTGTGGTTTGCTACTGTCGGCATTTCCTTAATTAATAGCACTGCCTCTCACTCGTATCTTGATGCAATCAGGCGCAATATGCCTCTAAAGTACTAGTGATCTTACAGAACTGTTGTTGTTGCTCAAACGGCGACCTTCACTACTCCTGATGGTTACTGATTATATCGCTTTTTGGGAACCAGATACCTAAACCTTTCCTTATTTTTACAAGATGATATTTAAAATCTTTATCTAGTACACTGGCTAGTTGAATTCCATAGCGATAAATATTGAGTGCGAGTGAATTTGGTCCCTCACCTTAAGAGGTCACGAAAACAGTTCTCTCCGAATCAGTAAGCGCGTGTTCATTCTCCTTTGTCTAGGCCATGAGTTCCACCTCTCCTTCCCCTCATCGTCAAGTCGCACTTCAACTTCTATCTCGTGGAGACAAAACTCTCAATAGAAAATACTGCCGCATTGATATCTCAACGCGTCTTCAAGGCGAGGTTGCGCGTGTCTCGCTGTTGTACATCATCAAATCCAGCTCGAGGCACTTCCCCAGCTCCACGTACGAAGAACGGTCAATTCTCGAGACTACAGCGACACTCCACACTATCACTTTCTCCGCCTCGTATAAAGCCTCGCTCGGGTCTTAAACTCCCTCGTGCTTCCCTCAAGGTCACGAATTCACTCGACTAGACAAGCACGTCTTTACCACTACTCTCACAATCACCGACTTCTCCCACACTACCGCCATGGCTTGTCAGTCAAGGAGAGCCTGCAGCTCATAGTACGTTCCTTTTTTGAACGTCTTGATAAAATCAAGAACATGTTCAAGCTAACTCTGCTCAGTATCTGGTATCAACGCCAACGCGCTGCCCTCAGCTGTCTATGCCCAGACAGAGTCGAATATCAAGCTCCCGAAACCAATGGCTGTCTACACATTTACGACGAACTCAATCCAGAGTGACACAGACGCGAGCGACGACAAACGGAATTCTGAAGAGCCATTCTCTACGTTTGCCAAATCTCCAAAGCTGGCTACTGAATTGCGCCTCAAGGTGTGGAAATATGCATGCTGCGTCACTCGAAACTTGGTCCTACAGGTCAAGGACTTGAGACAAAACGATGGTGCTACAAATCACACTCTTTACTACGTCTACTCTCCATGCCCAGTACCAGCAGTTCTAGGAGTCTGCCAGAAATCAAGGGTGGAAGCACTTCGGCATTACAGTCTCGAATTTGAAGTGAATGAGACGTGGGAACTGGAAAGGGAAAAAACAACATGCGAGATACCAGCCACCATCTACGTCAATTGGATTTTTGATCGGATTTGCATATTCAACCTCGCACAATTCGAGGCATATACGCATCGTTTTGTCCTAATCACTGAAAGGCTGGGAAAGCTACGACAAAAATTTCATGATAGAAAACTGCGATATCTCGCCTGCTAACTCGATTCGTACGATGACCTGATGTACGCCCATACGTCCCATCATCGCCGGTTGATTCCTTTGTCTAAAGACCAAAATCACTTGGAGGAGCTCATTATGTTCTATAACGACGAAGACGTAGATTACTGTTACAGCACACATGGGAAGGTGGATTTTGGCCCCGTCTCGGAACATGAGAAGGAGAATTTCGACTTCCCTGTTGACGATGTCTGCAAATCAATTCATTGGTTTCACGGCGTCGAGGAACACAAGACCCTCCCACCGATGCCATTCGACATCCGCTGCGCAAAGATTCATTTCGCGAAGGGCCAGGGTAAAGGTACTAAGGGACAGGAAGCCAGGGCTGGAAAGATATCCCCAGGTGACCAAGGAAATGGTACCTCGATTGTGCTGAAAGGAGAGACCTGGACATACAGACACCCTTGATTGTTAGCATGCTATACGATAGAGTGTTTCTGGAGTAAAGGGTTTCCTGTTTCCCGCCTCTTATTGCACATGTGTAATGGCTTGCGGGCAGCGACTGAAATGCTTTTGCATGGAGTGGACTCGGCACCGTCAGTAACCACTAATGGAAGGGAGCTACGCCGAGCCATTCTCAAAGACATGGGGATGGCAGCTAACGCACTGGCTGGATGTGTAGCAAACAAAAGCCTGGCTCGAGCCTTGCATCATGATATTTCTCAAACTATATGTACTCTTGATTTCCTGCCTGAATTAATACTTGGTTTTCTTACATCCTGGAGGTAAGCTACTCCTCCAAGCTCTTCCCCATACTCATTATGCCGAACAAACTCCAAAATGCCGACTCATTATTGAAGACCTCGAAGACGCCGCTCCGTATGTTCATTCGTAAATCTGCCCAGCTCCCCGAATAAATAATCCATCCCCACCCCGTACGCCTCGCCCCATCACACTCCGTCCTTCTCTTTCACTCAACCATACTGCATATTCTGCTGCGGCTTAGGAGCGCCCTGTCCTCCCCCAGGTGGCCCACCTCCCCAACCAGCCGGGGGCCCTCCTCCCTGCTGCTGATGCTGCAACGGCACGCCACCCCCTCCTCCACCATCCTTCATCGCAATAACATCCTGTCTATTGGGCAGCGGCTGTGCGAAATTGCAAATCGAGCAGACGACGTCTTCGTAGCCGTGGACGCTGAGAGGGATCACGGGGATGAAGCAGAAGGTGAACCAGGGGTTGCGCTTGATGACTCGGGCGGAGTAGTTGCCCTGGAGGGGAAGGGGAATGTTAGTTATTGCGGTTGGTAGAGATAGGAGAGGGGAGGAAGGGGATGGGAGGACATACGCAGTTATGACATTGGCAGAGGACGCCTTCGTAGCCTTGTAATTGTTTGGAGAACTCTGTGGAGAGGAACAAGTGTTAGCAGAGAAGCCGTGAAGAAGTCGTGATCTGATCCGGAACAGACAGACAGACAGACAGGCAGGGAGGGCTGAGGTTACAGAAGACAAGGGGCGCAAGGACTGTGCGGTTTGAGTTGGGTTGGGTTCACGAACCGTGTTCTCCGCATGTGAAGATGAAACACATTGTATCTGTATATTGAACTGTCCGATGCGACTGTGAAGAAATCTGGTCTTCAGTTCGTGATGTAGTAGTGTAGGTAGTAGGAGGAGGTTGTACAAAGTTGGATTGCGCGTCAGCTCATGAAAGAAGTTGAAGTTGAAGGTTTCCCGGCGGTGGCTGTGCTCCACGTTCGTCCCAGCCAAGAAAGTCCATCCTGAACCGGCCTTCCGGTGTCGATCGGCGGCGATTCCCCATGTCGCGTCATGTTAGAAGGAGCTATGACCACCCTTTAACGCTAAAATTAAGCGACCCGCCACTAAAATTCTGTTGCGTCAAGCTACAGAAATCTTTCGGGAGAGCTTTCTTCTTCTTTTCCCTCTCCAAGCGTCGTCCCCTTCAACGCTGCGTTTCTATGCCACAAACAGATATGTGTTGGTCTACCCACACATATCAGATCTGTTTTCAGATCGTACCTTTGCATATGAGAAATTCGGAGTACTCTTCACCATCACCTTCCCTCCGTTCCTGCCTTCTCGAAGGTGGTGCGCGGAGACAGGTCTGCCCGCGAGGGTTCGGCGCGATTTTCGCGTCTGCAATTGGCATCAGAAAAGCAGGGCTTGGTCTCACCTCACATACTGCCTCTTTACTGGGGCGGGAAAGGGGAGAGTGCTAAGTACCCTATGGGAGAGCCGTTGCGAAGATTGTGTGTGCTGAGGCATGACACTTAAGTGCAATACGCAGCGTGCCTCTACTCTTCGCTGCCTTGTGTGGCGGAGGGTGGGGTACAATTCGATTCCGATTACTCTGTTGGGGACGGCGCTTCCCATTTTTTTCATTCAGGTCAGTGTCTTGGGGAGGGTAGGAAAATGTATGGAATACTACTAATTATTTGGATTGACGTAGTGTTCAAGTCCCTTGCATCGTTCGCCATCTCGACGCACAATTGTGTTCAGAACGCACTTTTCGAATATACGAGTTTATTATGGAAACCGGATCAATGCCCCTTGCCCACGAATATGAATCTCTCGCCCGGCTCCGAATCATGGGATTGCGATTTGCAGACAGGATTGAGAAATACGGCGAAGAGAGAAAAAGGCCCAATTATTCTGCGTCCGTGGTAACATCCAGTAAATGGTTGACGATGCTGCGAGACTTGAAGTGTAGGCATTAATGAAGCCAGCATATGCTTCTCCTGACTTGAAGGTTCTCCGTCTGCTTAGGGCATGCATGTCTGGGAGATCTGAGAAGTTGCCAAACAAGGCTAGGACTTGGTCGATATCATGGCCAAGCAGGAACCTCTGGCTAGTTTTGCTCAAGTCAAGCATCCAATCACCATTAAGATGGATAGCATGGGAGTTAAATATATTCTCGATCCACGTTGAAGTGCAAAGAGCTATGTAAGTATACATGATGCATGGGATAGTCTTGATCATCCTGTAGCAGTTAGATATTTGAATATTGCAACATGTCCATTGTATCCAGTACGAGTCTCTAGAAAGTATAACGCCTACCAAAAGACGACTTCATTGCTGGACGTGTTTGGAAACTCATCCAAGCACCCATTCCAAAAAGCGTGCTGCAGAGTCCAGAGGCTTTACTTGGCCTACCCCTACATTTGCTAGATTGCACCTGAGACCGATATCTCTCCGCAGATCCGCGATAACGATAAGCCGCCGCCCCAGTTACCCTGTTCTAAGAAGTTGTTTCAACAATCCCATCATCATCAACATCTATACCTCCACAAATGCCACCCAAACGTCGCCGCTCAATCGCGAGCCCCGATGCTTCTCCCCCAGTTCCCAAGCGGGCTCGCCGTCCATCTCAAACCCCAGCATCACCACTCCCCCTCAATCGTAACCACATCGCCAAACTCTCCGACGAGCTCCTAATCCGCATCCTCCACCTCCTCCCCCTCCCGACCCTCCTCCGCAGCCACCTTATCTCGCACCGCTTCTACCGTCTTTCCTCCGACTCTCAAATCTGGAAAAACCTCTACTACTCGCGCTTCGTCCTGCCTCGCGCGCTCCGTATCCCCGGCATCAGAAACGCGCCACTGCGCGATGAAGCGCTTGTTTTCAGTTCGAGGAGGAGTAGGTGGTTGGGTGAGGAGGGGCTCATTAATCGTGGGGATGGGAAGAGTACGGATTGGAAGGGGAGGTATAAGTTGAGGCATAATTGGAGTAGGGGCGTTTGTGAGGTGAGGGAGATTAGGTTGAAGGAGGAGAGGCTGAGGGGTGGGAGGGTGCTGGTTAGGATGGCGG